>CAOKZL010004638.1:0-21693 GCA_948472985.1 Iguana delicatissima | reverse complement strand
TGGTAATGGGACCAAGATAAAGCCCTTCCTAAGGATCTTAAAACCCAGACAGACTCAGATGGGTCTTTCAGATAGCCTGGGCCTAAGCCCACAGTTAGGCAGAGAATAGCAGTACCCTCACATTTTAGAGGCAGCAGCAGCCATCGTAGGGTCTTTTGGATCTTCCTAAATCAGTGCTAGTGACTGCTTGTTGCTCACTATCTCAGCTACTTGATGTCTCTCACTGTATTGGGAGCAGCCTTTGACTCAATGAAATCAAAGCAATCAGGATTGGAAACATCCAGTAGATATGTTGTAGAAAAGAGACAGTCTCAAGATGTTGAACACTGTTGCCTTTTCTTTTAATAACCCACAGGGAAGGCCATAAAAGATTCCCAGGTTGAAAAAGGTGGGCCTGTTTTCAAAAATAAAATCACCTCTCTTTTCAGCATCCTGACACTTTGTTTTCTTCATTAGCCCTTGTGAGCAGGGAGAGAGATGGCCAGTGCAATCAACATTGTCCAACACGGGATCTCTGTGTGAATGGACTGTTGTGCTCACGTGATGCATGTTGGCACTAGTGCTTCCCACTGCACTGCAGCATTACTGTATTTGCCGGCATATTAGACGCACCAGCATATAAGACAAACCCCACTTTCAAGGGGTATTTTTCAGGAAAAAATGTTTTTAGTTTCCTGGTGAGGGAAATGAAAGGAGTGCTGCAGCAAGAGAGGAGGGGAATGAAAAGAGTGCTGCACCAGTTTTTCGTGGGCCGTAGGAGAATCAAAATGCACAGGAGAGGAGGAGAAGGTAAGGAGTGCGTCACCTGGATTCCACTATCTCTTCCCTTCCTGTTTGCTTGGGCAAGGAGAACTTTGGCTCCCAGTTCATTTTCTATGTTTTTAGTGTTACTGTATTTGCTGGTGTATAAGATGCACCCCATTTTCAAAGGGTACTTTTTAAGAAAAATAAGTGCATCTTATATGCCAGCAAACACAGTAGTTTGAGTAGGGTAATAAGCAGGCATTAAGCAAGACAGTAGGCAGGCAGAAATGAGGTCTTGGGGGACATTCACCTGTTCTATGCAAATAGTTTGATATTCCCCTAGAATGTGGTAGGGGGTGCTGTACTTTCGCCAGTATCCGAGGCAGATCCAGTTGCCAAATGAATCAGCTTCTATATATGAAATGAAGAGAGGCATTGCTTCATCCTTAGCCTATGCAGGAAATGTTTTAGCTTGCCCTTTCAGTTTTGTGGCCATCATGATACATTGCTGCATATCCCATTTGTGAAAGATACTACACAAAAGGTGGGCTGAATTAGCAGGTGCCATCTTTTGCTCAAAATGCATCTTTGGAAAGGAAAAAGGGGAAAGAAGTTGCACCCGTTTTTTCTAACATCCAACTGTCTCAATTTTTGAAAGTCCGACCTAGCAGTAGACATTTGTTTATAAAATGATTATGGGTTAAAATATTTTGTGCTAAGCTGTTTAAGGCACACCATTGTGGTGCATACTTTATAATCATGCATACAGAAGAGTGCAGATAGAAATGTGGATAGTTATGCAGTCCTTAGCTTTTGTTTGGGAGCGGAGTGACTATCCGGAAACGAAGTGGACGATGTCTAATAATTTGCAGCGTTCTTCGTCAATCTAAATGTAGCCTTTACATCCTAGTATCATGTTTCATGACAGTAGCTATCTGGAAAACAGTAACAGTTCAAACTACTGATTATATTTTGTACTCATTGCATTAAGAACAACTTCCTTTTTTTATGCCAAGTGTTTACTTTCATTGTGAACATATTTGAGTTGTTTGGATGCAGTTCTTTGCAACACCATTTCTGTTTTCCCTTCTGCTAAGTCTTTAGTTTGGCTACATTGTCATTCGACCTTCTTCCCAAAGACAGATTTTTTTTGCAGGAGGGGGGTAGCACTCATGTTTGCTATTAATGCTAATTATAAATGCTCAGAGCCTTCTAAGCAAACAGAACAAGTAAAGTGATAAGTAAATGTTAGAGGGCAGACTATTACTATTTGCTCTGGAAAGGGTTACTTTAGCTATTAGATGGAGTGAAGTAGCTACCTCAAGTAGCATATTTGGACTGTCATGAAAGGACAGCCGATACGTTGCTATTATTATAGGGGAAGGATTGGTACTGATGGGATTTTATATACATATTGCTTTGTTTACCAAAATATCATGGCTTTGTTTACCAAAATAGCTTGGCTTTAGATACTGTACACCTTGTCCTTTAGCTACTGCTCCATTTCAGTTCAGCCTTATTTCTGAGTTCCTCCAAAAGAAACATTGTTCCCTCGTTGGAACAGCACATACAAACACTGAAGTTTTACTTCCCTAAGAGGGGAAACAGAAATCCATTGTAACTCATAGAGGTGCGCAGTGGTACTTCAGCTGCTTGTATTAAGCTAGTAATGAATGCCCAAAGAACGCTGGGGTCTGTCCTGGTTCTGCAATGCCGTGATTTCGTCTGAGCAAAACTGTCCAGAACTCAGATAGAGGGGTGAAATAAAGAGATAAGAAAATGTTGTTTCCCAGCAGTGGATGCTCTGTTAGGGGAAATATCATCTAGGCCATGTTTGGCAAATAGGTAACCACTGCATATTCAAACCTATAAAAAAAAATCATAGTCATTCCATTAGATTACTATTCCTTTAAGAACCACTATAAAAAAGATTTCTGAGGGCAGTATCAAGAAATGTGAGCTATTAAAGTGACTTTAATTCTACTTCTGGTCTTTAAAAACTGGTATTACAACTGTGTTACTAAACAGGCACTTAGAAACCACTGAGAGGCCCAAATTGGATTATTATTATTTTTTGAAAAATTACCGTTTCATGTTAACATCTGATCCTTGCAGGGGTCCTCCTCTTTCATTCAAACGCACAGCACCAGTTTTAACAATCTGAAATGAAAGCCGTAATTTTTCTCCCTTGCCTTGATCTGTAAAGATATATGTTATCATTAATTACCAGTCTCACCTTTTAATTTCCTGCCTTTGTTCAGGAAAGAAAAAAAAAGACAATACAGTTTTTCACTGGAAGTGATGGAAATGACCAAAAAGCCCTCTGCAGTTCTATTGTTTGCATTGCACTAAAAAAAGTCTGCTTCTTAGAAGTAGCCTGTCTATAGCATTCCAACCATGCATGGTAATTGATTTTCATGCTCCTTTTGCTGTTTTCAGGTATTCATTTGAGGCACAAAATTAAAAAAAGTTAGCCTTCAAATGGCTAGTGAAATAGATCTATATACCCTCCAACATTTTGTAGGTACAAACTGGGACAAATGTGGCCCAGCAAGCTCAGAGTGTGGTCAAGATGGTGAAAGCTTTGAATGAGGAAGATCACACAAGCTAGGAAAGGCAGCAGCAGTTTGCTTTTGCCTGAGACTACTGGGAAGGGCAAGACTCTGCCCTTTCTCTGTTCTCTGCACTGATGAGTGGAGTGCAAACTACTTTTGCACCTTGAACTCAGGCCATTTTGCCCTAAAGGTGGTATTATTCCACTTTCAACATCTTTAGGAATTGTGGGGTTTGTAGTTTATTGATGTCAAAGAGCTCTCTGGCTGAAAAAAGTGGAATAATAGCACTATAACAGTGTAGTGCGGAAATGGCCTCAATGTGCAACTACTGAAGTAAACTGAGGACAAATGAGGAAAATGAGAAGAAAAGAAAGAGACAGGGACATTTTAAAGGCAGTTGAAAAGTGGGATGACAGAGGGATAATTAGGGCTGTGTCTGCAAAACTGGGACAGTTGGAGGTATGATTTCATAAAAATGCAGTTGACGCTAGAGCTTATGTAAACAAATACAGTCTCACTATTGTATAGGGTGTGTACCTATACATGGACATTTACCCACAGAAACACCATCATCTTCATTATCATCATCACCACCACCACCTTTATTTATACTCTGCTTTTTTCCCCCAGAACTAGCACTAAAGATGGCTTATAAATTAAAACACAGTGAAAGAGAGCCCTTAGATCTGCAGGGGAAAGCTTTCTCTCAGTCTGGCCACCATCCCAGGCTTGTCTGGTAAGGACACAGGAGAGACCCCTCTCAGTGGCTGCCCCCACCCTCTGGAATATTCTTCCATGGAAGACTAGGCTGGCCTCTCTTCGCTTTCCTTTCGTAGGCAGGCATTTCTTTTTAACTAGGCATTCCGTGGGTGAGCTTGAGACCTTTTCCTTACTAGTTATTTTTTAGAAATCAGTTGTTAGTTTTAAAATTTTATATGTCTTTTACTGTTTTAACTCTTACTTTTTTTTAACCTTTGGAAGCTGCCTTGGGTCCCACCTTGGGAGAAAAGGTAGCATATAAATTCAGTAAATAAATAAATAAAAATAAAACATAAATGTGGAAATAAACAATAAACAGCACTGAAACATTAAAACATGCAGTCAAAATAATAAAAAGCAGTTGGTGCTGAATGATGCTGAAACAAGTGAAGTTAGGTGTCTAGACTCTGGGTTATATCCGATCCTTTCAGTAATGAAAGACATTTTGGATAATATGGAAGTTTTCTAAGTAGAAAAGGGTTTGGGCTAGAGATTCTCCTCCCCTATTGAACCTCTATTTGCTCCATAAAGTTGGGGGACACACTGAGGGGAAGTGGCTGAAGGGGATCCAGGGTAAGTGGGCACAATCAACATTTGCTGCCTTCCTTGCACCAACAGGAGCCTTTGCTAGATCAGACAGTTTTCTAGAAACAAGCAGGCACTTACTTTTTCATTAATTGAAAGCATATCCTGCCTTTCTGTCAATGTGGAACTCAAGGCAGCTTACCACAAGGTTACAACAGGTTACAGTTAAAAACTTGATGATTTTTTTAAAAAAAAGCGCAAAAATCAATTTAGTTAGCTATCATATTGAAGTATGAATAATGTAAAACAGTATAAAAATCATCTTAACATTACCATACAGATAAGGAGAAAAATGTAGCCATTGGATACAGTCTGTTAAATGTAATATAGTCATATATTTTTATCACAAAACTGTTGAATATTAAAGTTATTATGATAGTTGTAGTATGTGGAAGCTATGTGCCTATGTATTTCAGGAATCTGTGGAGGTAATTTTGCAATGTATCATAGTGTATTTTGCACACAGAAATAATTGTACCTCCTCCAGCATTTTTTTTAAAAAAATCTGATTGTCCCAACACCCACAAACATAGCTTATGTTGTGTGTCCCAGTTTTGTTCATCCTCAAGGGACCATGTGTGAGAAACCAACTTCAGATAATGTTAACATGTGGCATGATCTACTTCTTGCCAGTGGATATTCATTAAAAAAAAACAACAAAATATAGTAAACTTTAGGGATGCAAAGACTATTTGGAGATTTCCTCATCCTCAGTGAGATAGGATATCTTTAACACACAAACATCCCATCAAAGAAAAAGAGTCAGATGCTTTGTGATTTTTCGCCCATGCATGAAAGGAAAAAGGCTAGTGCTTTTTATCAGCAACAGTAGCAACAACCGTTGTTTTTCCTACAAACTTGCTCCCTTTTGCACAAAAATCTATTTTGTGCAAGAATGTATTTTAGCTAAGACATTTGTTATGTGTGTATGTGTGTGTGGTGTGTGCGTTAACACACATATATGCATGCACATATACATATAGAGAGCAACTACTTTGCTGTGAGTAAATTGTAGAATAGGATATCTGAACACTGTAGGATAAATTAGATAAAAGTAATTAAAGAAGTACAATAGGTCCTTGGTATCTACTAGGGTTTGGTTTCAGCCCCTCCCCAATGGATATCAAAATTTGTGGATGTTCAAGTCTCATTATATACAATGGTGTAGTCTCTTATATAAAATGGCAAAATCAAAGTTTGTTTTTTGGAGGGGTTGTTTTGTTTTGTTTTACATATTTTCAAGCTTTTGTTGGTTGAATTCATGGATGCAGAATCCAGGGGTTATGGAGGGCCAGCTGTATTCATCTTCGCCCCTTTCATAATTTGGGATTGTCCATGTAAGTGTATGGAGCTGCTTTCATGAATAAGACAATGTCTTGTGTGCAGTGTACCAGCCCTAGGAAAAATGTAGAACAGTAAAAGCAAAGGTTTCATTTTGGAGATATAAATGAACCATTTGTTATCTATGATAAAAGCTTGTCTAATCGTTCTCCCATAAGCTTCTAGCTGCTATTGTTATTGCCGTAGTATTTTTTTTTAAAAAAAAGATCTGTTGTTTTTCATAATGCTTCTGCTTTTATCATAACGTGCTAAGGAAGACCAAGATGAGCAATTCTAGGTAATGTATTAGAGTAAATGCTGATATTGTTTTATCAATCAATATGCTGTGGAATGTAACATAATGTGTGCCATGAATATCTCATCCTGTACTTTATTTATTCCAGCAGGCTTGTAATCAGTAGGTCTCGCGTATCCCTCCCTCCTGCACCCTGTGTTCATTTGCTGCTTACTCAATGTTAATACTTTCCTGTTCTAATATCAGATTTGAGAGCAGGCAATGGCTCTTACTCTTGCAAACATATCTTCTTAAGTAGCTGTATAGGGTAACCTCTAGTTCACTCTGCATTTTATGTCACTATAAAACCTGTAGATGATGAGTTGGTTCTGTTTCTATCATAATAAAAGAGGAGATATATTTACCAGTCTCAACAGTAGTGCCAAGACCATGAAATCCAGAAACCTGAAAGTTATCATATTAAGGAGACTCTAATGATGTAGAATTATAGATTCTTAGAGCTGGAAGAGACCACAAGGGCTATCTAGTCCAACTCCCTACCATGATGGAATAAACAACTAAAGCACTCCTGAAAGATGCCCATTCAGCTGCTGCTTAAATACCTCCAAAGAAGAAGAATGCACAACCCTCTGAAGTCATCTATTTTACTGTCAAACAACTCTTTTAGTAAAGAAGTTCTTCCTAATCTTTAGGTGAAATCTCTTTTCTTGCAATTTGAATCCATTCATTCATGTTATAGTCTCTGGAGCAGGAGAAAATAAGTTTGTTCCATCTTCTACACTGCCTTGGATCTCATGCTGGAAGAAATGTGGGATATGGAAATTAAATGAACAAACAAATGGGGCACAATATTCGAGCTGAAATCTGACTGAAAGAGGTTAGAGTGGCACTCTTTCTTCCCTTGATCTAGATGCCACAGGTATACCTCAGTTAATGAAGCAGTTGTTACTGGGCATTACTTCATGAACAGATAATTTGGTAACAGAGGAGGAATAACATGGAAAGAATTGAGATAGTTCCTGGACTCCAAACAGGAAGAGTAGCTCAATATGTCCCTCTCCACACGGGGGGCGGCAGAACGGGGGAAACGGGGCTGCGCATGCGGGGACGGAGCTTACTTTGCAGTGGGAGGCTCCATCCCCGTGGGGAGCAGCGCGTGTTCACAGCTCTAAACGTCGGTGGTGTTCAGCGGCAGCTGGCGGTGCCCAAAATGGCGGCCGGCGGCTTCTGGCAGTGCTCCGCCAATCAGGGCAGTGTGCCAGCCAGAAGCCTGCCCCCGGGCAGCTCTGCTGGGACGCACTAGCGTGTCCCTGCAGTTTTAAATAGGGCACTGCGACGGAGTAGCACGTGTGAGTTTTAAAAAGACCACTTGAAAAGTGGTCTTCATAAAACACGGAGCGCCACCCCCGCGGCTGCATGAGGGCGGTTTGAGGTCTAGAACCTCCCCTTTTTTCACCGCTCTAGCGCACCCCGTGGTGTAGACGACCTCCATGTCCGGTTGTCCCAGCGTGGGGATTTACCTCCGCGTGGAAATGGCCCTAGTCTTTCTTTCTTCCTTGTAATGGACTCTATAATGAATAAGGTTGCCATAATTTATTCCCTCAAATGTGCTAATTTACATATTATACAAATTATTCTAATTATGCATATTGTCATTCTAAGGGCATTTCCACACTACACTGTTATAGTGCTATTCTACTTTCAACATCCTGTAGAATTCTACTGGAGCCAAAGAGAATTCGAAATGCCTCTCCCTAAACTGCAAACCTCAGGATTCCACTATTCCACTATAATAGTTTAGTGTGGAAATAGCTAGAGTCAGCGTAGGTTGAATGTTTGTAAAACATTGGGCTTTCTGTCAGTTTTTTTTAAAAAAAAATCAGTGATAATTTCTGAACATTTTTTTAAATAATTTACTTGTGTAAGAATTTTTATACTGCTTTTATAATCATGCAAGGTGACTTGCAACAAATAAGCTTGATATTTGATTATAAAACCCAGATATTGAGACAAAAGCATAGTCAAAATACAGCAGAACACCACAAGAAGTGGAAGAAAGCAACACAGAACAACGGGTCTCTTCATACATTGTTGATTGATTGATTGTATTTCTAGGCCACCTTTCTTCCAGAATTGGGACCCAGTCTGGTTTCTAATAATAAATACAGATTAAAAAAATGAAAAACATTAAATACATTAAAAATATTCAAACAGTTAAAAACATTAAATGGATATAAAATCATAAAAACACTTAAAAGGATATTCCAATACCACAGTTAATAAATAAAGCTACTCAGCTTATATAAAAGCCTGTTAGAAGAGAAAAGTTTTTACCAAAAGGAGAGTTTCAGCAAAAGGGGGGGCATGCCTAGCCTTCTGTGGAAGAGCGTTCCACAGAGTGGGAGCAGCTACCGAGAAGGCTCTCTCCCGTGTTCTCACCAGGCAAGCCTGGGATGGCGGTGGGACAGACAGAAAGCCTTCCCCAGCAGATCTTAAGATTCTAGCTGGTTTGTATAGGCAAGTGCCTTTACTTATAAACTGCCATAGTATCCCACCACATCGCCGTCCTCAGTTCTAAGTTGTCTTCAATGCAAATCTGAAGTATTCTTTTGGATGAATATGAGTGGCTGCAATTTTAGTTAAAATGTTTTGCCATGGTACAGATCTTAGCACTGGCTCCATCTTTATCTAGTTGGATTTGTTCTGAGCCTTTTAGCATCATTATTGTGCTCGTCATCTCTGTGGCTAACTCTTGCTTATTCCAAACTTGCTGTTCTAAATCACCCACTAACCAAAGATCTTCAGGTGGCGTATGGCCTCTTAAAAATGTGAAATACAGCAATAATAGGTAAAACACTGAGTAAAGAGGCCAAATGTAAAAACCAAGATAAAACCAGCCGCAGAAAATAAACTGTTAGAGAATAAAAGCTAGTATCTAACACTAAACATTGAAGCAATACAAAAGTGAAAGGGTACAGAGGCACTAAATTCTGAGTCTTCACTCTAGGCTGATTATACTAGTCCCTAATTTTATATCATATGCCAATATCCCAGGGTTGTTGTTGCTGTGGTGGTGTGCCATCAAGTCATTTCTGATTTCTGATGACCCTAACATGAACCTATCACAGGGCTTTCTGGGGCTGAGAGTGTGTGTTACATCCAAGGTCACCCAGTGGGTTTTCATGGCTAAGTGGACAATCAAACCCTGGTCTCCAGAGTTGTAGTCTAGTCCTCAAACCACTACATCACACTGGTTCTCATCCTAGGATTACCCACCACAATTCATCTTTATTAGGTTCAAAAAGGAGAATGAGAGGGAAGGAGAACAGTTTAAGCACCCCTTATCTGGAAATCTGAAATCCGAAACCTTTAAAAATGGAAACTGTTTGCTGTCAGCTTCTCATTTCCACCATCAAGAAATGACTGTGGTGTCATGCTCATTCATCTCTCAAATCTGAGGGGCTGCCACCTTGAAGATGGAAGCAGGCAGCTAGCAGCAAAAAGAAAGAAACTGGGGATCTGTGAAATGGTAGGAGATGTGGATTTAAGCTGAGCACTATGTTTGGATTCTCACCATTTTACAGATCCTTAGTTTTTCTCAAGCCTCATTTCTCATACACAACACAAAGGATGAGTGAATGACTTGCAAGGTTATTCTGAAGAGGCACTATATTCCAAAATCTGGGGGAAAAATCCAAAATACAGAACACTTCTAGTCTGAAGCATTTTAGATAATGGAGGCTTAACTTGTGTTAGTATATTACCATAGAGTGATGAGGCTTGAAACAGAAATAAGCTGTATATAGCTGCAGAAATTCTCATTTTATTCTCTCTTTTCCCCTATTGCATTGCTTTTCAGATTCTAGAGTGTCAGACTATTGTAGAAACAGCAAGGTAGCATTGTGTCTTAAAGATGAAGGATGAAGCTAGAGGAAAACAGTTTCCCCTCCACATTCATGGGTTTGACCTTCATGAATTTGATTATTTGTGAGGCGTGCACATGCCTCCCCCTCCATTCTCCTCTTCCCATTCCCTTGCATTTTTCCAGGCACAGAGAAGGAAGGAAAGCATGCTTGTGCATTTTTTTGGTGGAGGGAACTCACATGAGCCTTCCTTTTCCCCTCTGGAGCTCCCCCTTCCCACTCCCTTGCCCTGGTCCCAGCACTGAGAACTTACTGCAAGGCAAAAGGCAAAGGAATCGGGGGAGGTATGCACGTGCATCTTCCTTCTCCCCTCTGGAGCATCCCCCTCCCATTCCTTTGTATCTGGCCCTGGCACACAAAAGGCAAGGGAATGGGAAGGGGGAGCGCCAGAAGGGAATGGGAGTGTCCTATCTCAGTCCTGGCAAAGCTGATAAACAAAACAAACTGAATATCCCCCAGCTTGTTACTTACTTCCAGGCAAAGGAGTCATGAATAACATCCAACATAAATAAAGTCCAGCAGGGTTTCACGGCAAGGGAGTGTCCAAGGTCAATCCAAGCATTTGTCAAGGTATCCAGCAAAGTAGCAGGTCAGATAAGTTCTGACAACTCCTGGAGGGAAAAGATGCCAACTAAATAGACCCAAAGTCTAGCGCAGCTGTGCCTTGATTGATTATTGCCAGTTATAAATTCTGAGAGAGTGACGGTGCGTCTCTCTTTGCTGCCTGTGCTGTAAGAAGTTGGGTCTAAGTAAGTGTTCTTTTGTATCCGAAGAGGCAGGACTCTCTGTTGGAGCTGATACTGCCCCCCGTTCTGTTTTTGGCACTGTAACCTCTCTCTGTACAGCAGGTCCTGGCACGCCCCCTATTTCAGTCTTTGGTGTGCCCACTATTTCAGACTCTGAGTCAGAGTCCATGGTCTGGAAGCAGGGCATGACAGGGGTGGGGATTGCAAGGGGGAGCTATTTGTGGTTTCTCCACTTTCCTGAGGGTTCTGTGCCCCAAACCCTTGCAAAGGTGGAGGGGCTGGATCTTAGTGCTGGGGATGGGCTAACCTTTTTCTTTGCTATTTTCCCAATCTAATTGCTTTCTCTCTTTCAGAGAAAATATAAGTGTAACCAAGTTCAGTCATGGATGTCATGAAACACACCAGCTGCTGTTTGGTTGCAGTTGCCAGCAAGCTGTACTGGCTATGGCTGCTGGTACTTGTGGTCCAAAAATAGGGGTCCATGAGATTCCTACCCTTGCCTTAGTGGTACAGATTAAAAAAAAAGGTGGATTTGGAAAGTGTTAAAACTTGTCCAGCAGTTTGATTCATAGTTCTATATACCAGGGAGACAGTTTCCAGAGTTCAGGGGGTACATCATTCCTGAACCTCTAGGGGCCTTCCTTGTGTTTCACCATCCCAAACTGTTTAGATGAAAATTGCCGATTACCAAAGAACATGATTGGCCATTTTTCAGCGTTTTCACTCTCTCTCTCTCACACACACACACCAGCCTAGATTGGATCCATGAGAGAGATCTTTTTTGAAAATGGAAGATCACTTTTGTTTTGGACAAAAGAAAGTTCCTCAGAGGCCTAAAACAGGCTGGGAGGGATGAAAATTGTGGCAAAACATTGTGCCCTCTAGAGGGTATAATTTGCCTTTGTGACCCCAATATATTCTCAAAATTTGGGGGACAGTGGCTGGAATGAGAGGTGGGTTAGAAGGAGCTGGGGCTGCCAGGAAGCCCTGGAGTAGTTCTTGCTATCAAAAGAGTGCAGTTCGCCCATCAATGCTATACACACTTACATGGGATTAAGTCCCACATAGTTCAGTGGAGCTGTAACCCCTGCTAGCAGACCCAGTCCTGGGGAAGCATAATATTTAATATCCAAAGTTATTAAGCCAGAGGTTCACCGGACAGGAATATAGACACCTGGGTCTAAAATCAAAGCACAGCTAGTGAGGTCAGGCCAACGATCCCCAGTCACGTCTCCAAGAGGGAAACCTTGAAAGGCATGTAACCCCTGCTAGCAGGCCCAGTCCTGGGGAAGCATAATATTTAATATCCAAAGTTATTAAGCCAGAGGTTCACCGGACAGGAACATAGACACCTGGGTCTAAAATCAAAGCACAGCTAGTGAGGTCAGGCCAACGATCCCCAGTCACGTCTCCAAGAGGGAAACCTCAAAAGGCATGTATACACACACAATGTGCCATCAACAATAATGACACCTTGATGGGGACTATGTGTCCTCCAGATGAGGTTAATGATTGCAACAGCAAGAAATGCAAAACAAGGTCCATCTACACGATTTGGCCATTGTCCTTTCTGGGAAAGGATCTGCCCCAAGGCATACTTTGTACTATAATTGAGTCCGCTTTGGGGCTCTCTTTGGAGAATTCCCACACTTGACTAGCAGCTGAGCGTTCTGCTAGTCGAGAGCTCCCCTCAACATTCTTTTTCCGCTGAGCCACTTTCGCCTTGCTTTTTCCCGAGCTGAAGACTACAGGATCAGATGCAGTGTAAACCACCCTCTTTCTCTCCAACTTTCCTGATCTTCATATCTTTCTGACTGATTAGGCCTTGTGCACTTGTGTGAATGACTGCTTCGCTGTGTGTATGTGTATGGATATTTTGTCACTTCTGCTAAATAAACCACTGACAATTGGACCTTTGACCTGGCTCTTGTGTGGTCTGACTCCATAGACATAAGGTTCAAGATCTCACTGTGTTGCCCTACCTTCCACCTTGCTAAGCAGTGCTCTGCTAATTTCCCCAATCTTTGCATTTTTGGAGCAAATCCGGGTGTCCCCGAGGGATCCGCAAGAGTCAGGGTAACAGAGCTTACATCTGTGTATGGGATTCATTGTAAAAAAAGACAAGGGATTGTCTCATATAGTTTGACCCTGAAGATTTATAGTGGAATAAAATTTTGGGGACAAGCACTCCATGAAAGGTTATTCTCAGTTGGAGCGCCATACATGCACACACATGGATGCATGCACACACACAGGTTTAGAAAAATTAAACTGCGTGATGATGATGATCATCATCACCATCACGCCACTATCATCATCACTGCTATCATCACCATTATTTCATGACTTTTAAACACATTAAAATGATAGAAAACAAGATTTATATAAAAAAAAGGCTAATTTTTTGTGTGTGTGACAAAACACACTGCTAATTGAGATAGCAGTAGAATACATAATAAAATCAGGCTCTTAAGAAAACCCAGTTAAATTAAAATAAATAGCAAAGCCAAAGGGACATGAGATGCAAGGTATAATTTGTGACATTTCTATGCAAATATGAAGTATATACACGATAAGATAAACACAGACAAGATAAAGTTCAAATGTATACCAGATAATCTGATGTTTTCAGAGCACAAAGAACTCATTTTAACAAACTAATACTTGACATATCATAATGCCACGTTGCTATTTTGCACAGTTTAAAATGCAAATTTAACAGCAAGTTAAGATGAAAATAATGCATGATGGTCTCTCTAGGCAACATTTTATTCCATTGCCAAGCTGCCCTTACAGTTAAGAAATTGATTCCTAATGTTTAGCCTCAATCTATCAGGGCAGAGTAAACCATCCTTTCTTCTGATATCCTTATCAATATTTGAAAACTGTCAACAAATTAATTTTTTTTCTCCTCCAGGCATCATATTTTCAGCTTTCTTTCTTTTTTTTTTAAATGCTTTATTAATCAATTAAAACACAAAATAAATAAAATCATCCCCCTTTCATACCCAACAGCAAGAATTATACATTCATAGAAATATTTACATACCTACAAACCATACAATCATCACATCTACATACATCCAAATTGTCGTTTCTACTGCGAAGATTCTCCTTATCTTCTTTTCCATCTTCTTTTCTCAATTTCACTTCCTAGGTTCACCTATCCCCAGTTCTTTTCACGTAAATCATAAACCCTTTCTCTTCTTTACTACCCTATAATGGGTACCCCAATATGCATTTCCATTATTTTATTAGTCCGTTTCGCTTTAATTCCCTATCATTCCATACTTTTAACCTTTATTCTTGACAGGGATATGTCTATCTTCTAATTTGGAGAATCCCTTCCCTTCTCTCACTTAGTTTCCAACTTTAGCTTCTTCTAAATGCTCCTCAAGTTTTCTCCATTTTAATTCAAAGTTTCCATGCATTTTTCCCTGAATCATCCCAGTTAATTTATCCATATTTTTCATCTCTACAACTTTTAACAACCATTCAACTATTTGGGGTGTATCATTATTCTTCCATCTCTGTGCAAAAAGCAATCTCGCTGCAGTAATCATATAAAGTATAACTTGCCAATGCTTTCTTTTAACCTCTTGCTCTATCTTATAAGTCATGTTCAATAAAAACAGTTCTGGTGTAAATGGTAAATTAATTTTTAAGATACCTATCATTTCACTATGAATTTTTTTCCAAAATTTTTATGCTTTATCGCAAGTCCACCATATGTGAAAATAAGTACCATTATCCTTATTGCACTTCCAGCACTTATTATTTTCTATCTTATATATTTTGCTTAATTTAACAGGATCCAAATGCCATCTATATAACATTTTAAGATAGTTTTCTTTCAGATTTTGTGCAACTGTAAATCTATTCACTTCACTCCAGCTACTCTCTCAATGTTCCATTTGAATCTCATATTCGAAATTTTTAGTCCATTTCACCATAGCCTCTTTTACTTGCTCTGTTTCTAATTCTCTCGTTAATAACAAATCATATAGCTTTGAAATTGTCTGTTTCTGTGATTCAAAAATTATCTTCTGAAATAAATCCTCTTTCAGTTCTGATTCAATACCTTCCGTATTTTTATCCATAATGTATCTTTCTTTCATTCGCCTGTACAAATACCAATGACATTTAAACCCTAGCAATTCTAATTCTTCTCTGGATTTCAACACTAATTCTTTATGCTTTTCACTTAATATATTATTGTATCTTATCCATCTCTCATGAGAATCTCTCCATCTGCCAAAAAGCGCCTCATGTGGAGATATTCATTGTGGTATTCTTACATAGTATGTTTTCTTAAACTTTAACCAGTTTGTCAAAAGTGCCCTTCTTAAATAGTGGTTTTGGAAGTCTTTGTCTATCTTATATTTCTCATAATACATATAGGAATGCCATCCCAGTCGCTTTCCTGCCCCTTCTAAACTTAGTAGCCTTTCATCCTGTAACATTATCCATTCTTTAATCCACAATAGTCCACAAGCTTTATGATATAATCTCAAATCAGGTAGTCCAAAACCCCCTTTTTCTTTTCTTTCTGTTAACAACTTCCATTTTATTCTTGGTTTCTTTTGCTCCCATATAAATTTAGTCAAGTCCCTCTTCCAATCTTTAAATGGTTTGTCATTTATAATGATTGGTAAATTCTGAAATAGAAAAAGTAATCTGGGTAACACATTCATTTTTATAGCAGAAATTCTTCCCATTAGTGATAATTTTAACAGTTTCCATGTTTCCATCGATTTTTTTATCTCCTTCCATACTGCTCCATAATTGTTCTCAAAAAGTTGATTATTTTTCTTGGAGATCCATATTCCAAGATATTTCACTTTATTCTCTACATGGAAACCTGTTCTTTGAATCAAATTTTCCTCCTCTTCTTTTCTCATATTCTTAGTTAATATTTTCGTTTTATCTTTATTTACTTTAAACCCAGCCACTTCTCTATATTGTTCCATTCTTTGAATCAATAAATCAATGCTATTTTCCGGATTCTCCAATATTACCATCAAATCATCCGCGTGTGCCCTTACTTTATGTTCATAATCTCTTACTTTACATCCTGTTATATTGGGATCATCCCTTATTACATTTAATAATACTTCCAGAGTTGTTATAAATAACAGCAGCGAAAGTGGGCATCCTTGTCTCGTTCCTTTTCTAATCTCAAAATAATTTGTTTTGTCCCCGTTAATAATTAGCGCTGCTTTCTGGTCCTTATAAATCTCTCTTATCCAAATCAAGAACTTTTGTCCTATTCCCATCTTTTTAACCACTTCTATCATAAAGTCCCATCTAATATTATCAAAAGCTTTCTCTACATCGATAAAAATCATAGCTAATTTCTTTTCATTATGCCTTTCATAGAATTCAACAATATTGAGTGCAGTTCTAATGTTATCTTTAATTTGCCTATTTGGCAAAAACCCATTTTGATCTGTTTTTATAACTCCCTGAAGGACCTTTTTCAATCTTTCCGCTAAAATACTCGCGAAGATTTTGTAATCCAGATTCAGCAGTGAAATTGGTCGATAATTTCCTGGGTTTTTCTTGTCTCTCCCTTCTTTCGGCAACAATGCGATACTAGCTTCATTCCATGAGTCAGGCTTTCCGTTCTCTATAATATCATTAAATAATTTTTCCATGGGTTTTATCAGCAGCTCCTTTAATTTTTTAAAATATATTGCAGAGAAACCATCTGGACCAGGTGCTTTTGATATATCCTGTTTTTTTATAGCTTCCTCTATTTCATTAACCGTTATCTTCCCCTCCAGCATTTGTTTCTGTTCCTCTTTAATTTTTTGAATATTTTGGGATCCTAAATACTCTTCTATTCTTTTATGGGACTTCTCTGAGTTCTGTAAACTATACAAACTTTTGTAATAACTATGGAATATTTTCTTTATTTCTTGTTGATTTGTTGTTATTTTCTTTCCGTCACTAATCTCTGTAATCAATCTTCTTTCCCTCTCTTTTCTAACCCTGTATGCCAACCACTTCCCCGGTTTATCCGCATGTTCAAAGTATCCTTGTTTCAACCATTGTATCTTCCTCCTTATCTCTTCCTGATTTTCTGCATTAATTTGCTCTTGTAAAATCTTCAAATTCTGTCTTGCTTTTTCATCAAGCGGGTTCTTTCTCAACTTATCTTCTTGCACCTTTATTTCATCCAATAGCTTTTGATACTTTTCCCTCTTCCTCTTCTTCAATTCTGATCCTAATTTAATCATTTGACCTCGAACAACCGCCTTTCCTGCATCCAGATTGTTTTCATTTTCAGATCTTCCGTCATGTTTTCTTCAAAGTAATATTTAACCACTTCCTTTATCTTCTCTAAGCAACGTACATTCTGAAATAAACTATCATTAAGTCTCCAACTTATTCTTTTCCTCATAGATTTTAATTCTAATTGAATTGGATTATGGTCTGACAACGTTCTTGGGAGTATCTGCATCTCTTTCACCCTTTGTAGTAAATTCTTGGAAATCATGAATATGTCTATCCTAGACATTCATTTATGTGCCTCAGAATAAAATGTGTATCCTTCCGAATTTTTATAAAGCCCTCTCCAAATATCTTGTATCATCAGCATTCCTAAAAAAAGATTTTGGTAATTTTCCTTGATTTTCCTTAAATTTCCTTTGTGTTTTCAGGGCTAATCTATCTATTTTTGGATCCAAGACCCCGTTCATATCCCTCATCATCAAAAAATTGTTTTGATTGTTCTCTTCTGAGTACTTCAAGATCTCCTGACTCAGTTTTTCATAAAATTCACTCTTCTTTTCCGTTGGGGAGTACACAGCTATTAGTAGAACTTTCAATTCTAGAAATTGAACTTCAACTCCCAGATAGTGTCCATTCTTATCTATGAATTTTAATTCAGAGGGATATTTCTGATTTATATATAAAGCGACCCCTTTGTTCTTTTTATCTGAGGCTGCAATGTAATTTTTTCCCAACTTGGGATTTTTTAAATATTTGGAGTCCTTCTCTTTGATTTTCATCTCTTGAAGGCAAATCACATCTGCTTTTGTTTTTTCTATATAGTGGAAGATTTGTCTCCTCTTATAATTAGCATTCAGCCCTTTTACATTCCAAGAAAAAATCCTTATTGTTGTCTCTTTCATTTTAGTCGTTTACCCTTGTATATCATCATCTTCAAGATATAAATCTTCAATTTCCATTTCCAATCTTTGTGGATTATCCATTTCTACTCTTTCCTCTCTCTCTTCTCTTTCTGATCCAGATTCTAAACAGCTTTCCTTCTCCATCCAACTCTCTCTCATCATCTCAAGCCTTTTTCTCTCTGTTCCCCATATCCGAAGCCTCATCCTGTGTTGACTGTTCCTCCTCTCTTCTTTTCAAACTCTTCTCAGAGGTTTTTACCTCTAATTCTCTTATGAGTTTCCCATATGTCTCTTTAGCTCTCTCTATATTTGTAATTTTATGTCTTTGTTGTTTATATGTATATGTTAGTCCTTCCAGTCTTTCCCATTTATATGAGATTCCATGCTTTTGTAAAAGTTGAGTCAAGAACTTAAACTCTTGTCTTTTCTTCAGAATCTCATACGGAATGTCTTTAAATATTTTTATAATGTTCCCTTCTATCACCAGTTGTCTTTCATAACTTAATTGTAATATTCTTTCCTTATATCTTGTTCTCAGGAAGCACACTACAATATCTCGTGGCCAATTCTTTTCCCTAGCAGTTCTCTGAATTAGCTCCCTGGTGTAATGCATTCAAGTCTGTTTGTCTTTGGGTTTCCCTCATCATCTCTCTGTCTTTTTCTAATTGTGTTGTTCTTTCTTGTGTCTCTTGCATCTCCGTTTTAATCAATTTAATATCTTTACTCATAATATCCATTTTCTTCACAATGCCATCTAGTTCCTTCCGTATATCTGCCTTTATTTCAGCCCTTGTATCCTTCATTTCCTTTCTCATCTCTCTCATCTCCGTTTTCAGACTTCTTATCTCATTCAAGACCTCTGTCACTGGATTGCCTGTATCTATCATCACCCTTCTTGATGAATCTGTTAGCTGTATTTGAGTCTGTGTCTGAGTTCTTGTCCCTTTCCTTATTCCAGATGCCATTTTTATTTATTTATTTATTTGTTTATTTAATGTATTTCCTATTAACTTACACTAGATGGCACTATTGTATCTTCACTTCACTTTGCTCCACTTCACTTCTTTTTAGTAAAATGTCCTTCAAAGATTATCAAACGCCCTCTCTTATTATGAGCTAACCTTCCAGGTGCGCTGGCTTATGTTGTTCTAGCTTAATTAATACAAGGTCGTAAAAAATCATAACAAATCACTGTGTAATCGTTCTATCCCCACGTTTCCACAGTATATCCATTTGCTTTCTTAAAAAAAAATTTTTAGTACCTTGTCAATGACTCGTTATAGATCAACATAAATCATTATATATGAATCAGTAAATATCAATGTAATTCAAAAAAGAAAAAAAAAACACTTCAAAACAAAAGCTACCCTTCAAGGACACTTTCATGTCTTTGAATCCTGTTGGGCGAGCTCAAGAGGGTCTGTAAATTTGTTTTAGCCTCTGCTTTGTGTTCATCCGTTTCCCCCGCAGCTCGAGCCTGATTTCGCTGCATCAAAGATCTCTTCTCCTCACCACTATTTGTCCACTGTTCAATATCTTCAAAAATCTGTAGTTAAATTATCAAGCTATCTTCACTTCTCAATCCCTTCTCAGTCCTTTCCCAAATGATACTCGGCAATTCCCCGAACACAACATACTCAGACTGACCATTCCTCGAGATCCAAATCGTCATCAAATAGTTTCTCTTTTTGTCTTTAGAAACAGAAAAACTATCCCAACCTTTTTTAGTTTACATACTATTAATATCACTGTTACATTTATCTTCGGCTGGCGAGTTCCAGCGGTTTCGGTGTTGTCCCTTCACGTAAGCTCTATTGACGATCTCCCTCGATCTCCCCGTGAACTCCAGCCAGCCAGTTAATTCCGTCGCTTCCCCACCAAAAGCTACCTTTTTACCCCACCAAAAGCTACCTTTTTATTCACTTCCTCAGTTAAAGTTGCAATATTTTTTAAACAATGAGCTCCGGCACCCTATTCATAGCCCAGTACTTGCATATTCCAGGTGCCTTAGCTCTTTTTGTATTATTTTCCCCTTGGGATGTAATCCAGTAGATTCCCAATCTCTCTCCCGCTTCGTTCCTGTGTCTTCAAGCTAACAACCTTAGAGAAATAAATGTCTGGGTCTTAAGTAATACCTCGCTTAAATTATATTTTAAGGTTCATAGTCCAAGTCCAGTTAAAAAAAAAGTCTCGACACCGCTGTGCTGCTTTTGCAGCTGCTAGCCAGGCGGATGGGGAGCTCTGCGACCTCACCTCCTCTCAGCGCTCAAGTCCAATCGTCCTCTAGCCGAAAGGGAATCTTGAGGTCCCCGTTGAGCCCCTCTGAGCCCCCTTTACCGGGGGGCACTTCTGCCGCGTTAGAACTTTGGCAATTCCGCTTGGCAAGGAGATGAAGCACGAGCCTTCGCGCTATCCCTCCGATCACGGCGCCATTGAGACCTGGAAGTGCTCATATTTTCAGCTTTCTCTCAAAGGATTTGTTCTATAACATCTAGTTATCCTTAGTTCTCCGAACATTTTCAACCTTAAACTTTAGTTCCCAAAACTAACAAAACTGTATGTTGTTGTGGTGTTGTTGGGTGCCTTCAAGTCATTTCCGAATTATGGTGCCCCTAAGGTGAAACTATCATGGGTTTTTCTGGGGCTGAGAGTGTGTGTGGTGCCCAAGGTCAACCAGCAGGTTTTCATGGCCAAGTGGGAAATCAAACCCTGATCTCCAGGGTCATGGTCCAGCACTCAAAGCACTACAGTACATTGGCTCTGATAAGAAATACTGTTAACTTATTTTGCCTAAGAATCCAACCTAGAAATGTACAAATTTTAGTTTCAGTTTAAATTTGCTCATATTCAAGAAAGAAACTGGGGGGGAAAGACCAAATTGAATATGGAAGATATTAAAATGACAGATTTATCTATTCAGGCTCAAGATTTTGAATGCTTTGCATTTAATTTTTATGTATTCATGTGTATTAGTGCTGAATTAGATATGTCACTTGATTTTTCTGAGATGTTCATCATATTCAATATCTGTTACAACAAGGTCCTTTCCATGTTGGAAATAACTAATTTTTAATTGGACTGTAGAGATACGGGATAATTTTGTTTCAGATCATTTTGAAGATGTTACCAATATTCACATATTTCTTCATGTTTGGGATGGAAAGAAGTTTTCAAATTTTCAAATATGGAAGAAAGTGAAACTAATAGGTGTTCCAGTCTCTGTTGTGACTGTAACAAATATTGACCTATATGGAACTCATCCTAACACCTTACTCTATTTCCTATATATCATCGTAGTTATCCGTCTGCTATTCTGTAAAGCTGGTAAATATTTCCAGCTTCATGTGACAGGACTGAAAGACAGTGGCTAATTGAAAGCTAGCTAGTAATCCAATAATTGAACAGATATCGAATTATGAGTAGAGCTGTTGTCTTATTCTTTTAACCACTATGTTACCCTTGCTCCAGCAGTCAATATTGTCCAAATCTCAGATCTTTTGCTTTCCCCATGCAACTTCATATTTTGGCTGAATATTAGGGTTGTGAAAATCTTCAGTGTATTTCTCAGAATCCAACCAGTATTCTCATCCAGTCCAAATTCCCTGTCTGGAAATTTTTTCAACCCTTTCTTCATGATAATCCTTTCATACTTGGTAACATTTCCCC
>CAOKZL010004637.1:0-21437 GCA_948472985.1 Iguana delicatissima | reverse complement strand
CCTATGTGGTTCAGCTGACAACACAAGCAAAACAAACTAAATATTGTTATTTACTTTTAGGCAGTAAGCACAAGACCATAAATAAAGTCCAACAGAATTCTAAGGCAAGCAGGGCCAAAGTCGGTCAGAGTAATCCAGAGTCAGACACAGAGTACAGCCATATAACCAGCAGGGTAGAATGTCAGATAAGTTCTGACAACTCCTGGAGAGGAAAGAAGGCAGCTAAATAGATCAGCAGCCAAGTGCAGCTGCTGCTTAACTGTTGTGGGTTATAAATTCTGAGGGAGCAACATAGGCTCTCTCTTTCTTGTCCACACTCAAAAAAGGTGGGTGTACGTAAGTTCTCTTCTGTGTCTGAAGGGGCAGGACACTCTGCTGGAGCTGGCACTGCCCCCTGTTCTGTTCGTGGCACTGTAACCTCTTCCTGTACAGCAGACCCTAGCATGTTCCGTTTCAGACTCTGAGTCAGAGTCCATGTTCTGGAAGCAGGGCATGATATTTATCTTCAAAAATTCTTTTTCTGAGCCTAGTGTTGTCTTAGCATAGATCACAACCCCCTTTTGTTTTTATCAATTGACAATGCGAATTCTTTTCCTATTTTCCAATTTTGTAAATACTTTTCATTTTTCTTCCTAACATGAGCCTCTTATAGGCAATCAAATCTACCTTCTGTTTTTCCAAATAATGAAAGACGTTTTGTACTTTCCTGGTTGAATTGACTCTCTGGATATTGCAAGATAGAAACTTGGTAGCCATGAGTCACAGCAACTACCTCTCCTCCTTGCATCTGTAAAAAATCCACCAATGCTTTACATACTCAAACTTGAACGTTCTCATTCTGTTTCTTCTTTGATCTTCTTATCCTCAAACATTTTTTCTCTCCTTCATCTCCAAAGTGGCCATGGCATCTAGATGCTTCTCCTCTTCAACATTTAGTCTATCAGTTAATTTCTCAGTAGATTCCATTGTGTGTGTGTTTTTTCTCATTCATTTCCAACCTATCACTCTTCTGCTTCATCTCCATATTTACTTGGGCAAGAGTGATTTTGATCTCCTTTAAGTATCGTCTGACTTCAGCATTCACACTCTGCACTTCTTGGCATATTTTAAAGTTTTGTATAGCTCACCTTATCTTCTTCATCTCCTCCAGCAGCACCTAATTTGTATCCATCTCTTTGGACTCATCTACAGAACCACAAATTGCCAAAGCCCTCACTGTAGCGTTCAAAGTATAGATATATTTTCTTTATTCTTGCCTGAGGTGATAAAGCTTGGCAGAGAAAAGTAGTCTTTTACTATGTATTATTTTTTTAAGTCTACACTATAGTAATGTTTACCACTGCCCTGCTGTTATCTCGTGGCTTCTTAATTTACTGAATTATCAGCAGGACAGAGGCAGGCTGCTACATCAAAGTGAAGGAGTAATGGCAGCCCTGGTCTTATCTGATCTCTCTGGGATCCTTGGGACCTAAGATAGCGCTATCTTAACCGCCTGTGGTTTCTTGACCTTTATGTCTCCAGAAAGCAATTTCTGTCAGTCTCCAGTGTTCCTAACTGGCACCAGAAACCTTGCATACAGGATCTCTTGAGAAACGCTCCTATGAAATCCTGTCACCTAATCCCATTTCTGACCAGAAGTCACTCTTTAACTTTTTATAGCTCTTAAAAAAATTAAATCTGCACTCTTGGTTGAACAGATTCATGCTGCAGAATTTGTCTGCATTGAGCAAGGCTATGTTCTATCTGTGAGTTCTTTGATGTTGAGATTAGCTAAAGCTCTTTCTGCATTTCATGCATTTATCTGGTTTCTCCTGTGTGGATTCTTTGATATTCAGCTCACACTGATAATTACTGAAGCTCTTTCCACATTCAGTGCATTTATATGAATTCTACCCTGTGTGCATTCTTAAGGTGTTTATGAAGATGTGCACTCTGACGGAAGGTCTTTCCACAGTCGATGCACTTGTATGGTTTCTCCCCTGTGTGGGTTTTTTGATGTGTACATAGACTTGATCTCTGTCTGAAGCACCTTCCACACTCCATACATTTATATGGTTTCTCCCCTGTGTGGGTTCTTTGATGTGAACGTAAAGTATGATTACGAGAGAAGCTCTTTCCACATTCCATGCATTTATGTGGTTTTGCCTCTGTGTGGGTTCTTTGATGTAAATGTAAAGTTTGATTAAGAGAGAATGTTTTTCCACATTCTATGCATTTATGTGGTTTCTCCCCTGTGTGGATTTTTTGATGTGTATATAGATTTGCTCCCTGACTGAAAGCCTTTCCACATTCCATGCATTTATATGGTTTCTCCCCAGTATGGGTTCTTCGATGTGAATGTAAATTTTGACTATGAGAGAAGGCCCTTCCACATTCCATGCATTTATATGGTTTCTCCCCTGTGTGGGTTCTTTGATGGGAAAGTAGAGCATCATTACGACGGAAGTTCTTTCCACATTCCATGCATTTATATGGTTTCTCCCCTGTGTGGATTCTTTGATGTGAACGTAGATGTTCACTTCGATAAAAGTTCTTTCCACACTCCATGCATTTATATGGTTTCTGCCCTGTGTGGGTTCTTTCATGTGAATGTAAACTTTGAATAAGAGAGAAAGTCTTTCCACATTCTATGCATTTATGTGATTTCTCCCCTGTGTGGTTTTTTTGATGTGTATACAGATGTGCACGCTGACTGAATCTCTTTTCACATTCCAGGCATTTGTATGGTTTCTCCCCTGTGTGAGTTCTTTGATGTGAATGTAGATGTCCATTCTGACTAAAGCTCTTCCCACATTCCATGCATTTATATGGCTTCTCCCCTATGTGGGTCTTTCGATGTGAATGTAGACTTCCATGGCAACTGAAGCTCTTTTCACATTCCAGGCATTTATATGACTTCTCTCCTGTGTGAGTTCTCTGATGTGAACGTAAACCTCGGCTATCAAAAAATGTCTTTCCACATTCTATGCATTTATGAGCTTTCTCCCCTGTGTGTGTTCTTTGATGTGAATGTAGAGTTGAACTCTTCCTGAAGCTCTTTCCGCATTCTCTGCACTCATATGGTCTCTCCCCCGTGTGGGTTCTTTGATGTGAACGCAGATGTCCACTCTGACTGAAGCTCTTTCCACATTCTGTGCAGTGATATGGCTTCTCCCCTGTGTGGGTTTTTTGATGTCTATACAGATGTGCACGCTGACTGAAGCTCTTTTCACATTCCAGGCATTTGTATGGTTTTTCCCCTGTGTGGGTTCTTTGATGTAAAAGTAAATTTTGACTATGAGAGAAGGTTTTCTCACATTCTGTGCATTTATGTGGTTTCTCCCCTTTCTGAGTTCTTTGATGTAAGTGTAACATTACACTATGGGAGAAACTCCTTCCACATTCCATGCAATTATATAGTTTCTCCTCCATGATGATTCTTTGATTTATATGAAGATTTCCAGTCTGAATTGAGGAAATATTCCACGCTGAATGAAGGAATTATTAAAAATCCATTTTTTGGAGAATTGATAACTTCACATGAGCCAAAGAACAGGGTCTGCAGTCTTCTTATGTTGCTTTCTCCAGATTAGGTCTCTGGTGGTACTGAACAGCCTGTAAAGGAGATAAAGGAGGGGATAAATGAGGCCATTTTGTTGACTCTAAAGGCTCCCTTGCTGTTATACACCATACATTGTACCTAGTCTTGGGCTTCTAGAGTTGAGAGATGATACAGAAATGCTTTAAATAGAAGAAATAGGTAAACAAAAACATAAAAGTGGGAGACTGAATCTGAAGTGACTGAGAAAATGGGGTTAATACATGTCCATTTTGGGAACAGATGGCTTTCACCCTTTTGAATCACGGCTTCATCCAATATTTTCTGACTCCCACTTTTGTGGAACAGTAAATGGAACACAAGTTTTTTCACCTTCATGTTTTGAAAAAAGGACTGAGTTCTAAAATGGGCTGGGGGAGCTTTAAAAAAAGGCATTAGAGAAAAATTTTAAAAGGCACTAGGGTTTAATGGCATCATAATCAGCAGTTTAGTGTCACTCACTGCCACTAACTGTCACCTCACGTAATTTAGCCAGCCCAATTTCTAACTTTGGAGCTAGCCATCAACCACCACCCTGGTAAAGGCGGTTCCAAGGGGCTCACGGGGAACCCAGTTCCACTCCCCAATAGGAACTGGGAGAAGATGATGTCAGAGGCAGACACGTAGTAAGAGTTCCCTCGCAAGTTTGTTGTTTAACTCCTAGAAGTTCTTTTAGAAACCTACTAAGCTTCTAAATTCCCTTTTGGAATTGCTAATGATCAAGGAGTAAACCGTGGAATTGAAACAAGAGTTTATAATCTTATCTGCTTTGGATAAACCACGAAGCCTGCCAAGGACAGAAAGACCTCAAGTAAGTTTGTTTGGAGAGAACTGGAAGTGAGAAGAAGATAATTACAGCGGAGTTTATTGTTAACTATAATATTAATATAGCTTTGGCAGACTGCTGGGATTTGGTAACTTGTGGAGACCTAATTGCCCTATTTCTGTACTATACTAACAACAGTGGTGTACACAAGAATGGCATATAGGAATATGCTGGAACCCCCTCCTCTTGAAAGTATTCCTCTGGCTGGACATAAACAGAAAGAACAGACAAAGATAACTCAGTACTTCTCCCCAGACATGGAGGAAGGGAGAAAGAATCAGCTATTAAAAAACAACATATTAGCTTCAAGCACCCAGACTGATTTGTCTTCTTCTAAACAAAAGCAACTACATAAATCTATGAGGAATACAAAGGAAGATTCTCTTCCCTTGAACCTGGGAGTAGAAATTGCTCTTGCTGAGACCAAGCTATTAAATGAATGCCCCCAAATTGGTGAGGTTGACAGAGAGCAGAGAAAAGTAAAGCCAGAAGAAGCCTTTGGGCTAGGGACAGGTGAACATAAGGAAGGGGCAAGCTTGGAAAATCCACATAGTAACAATGAATTGTATGCTGGAGACATCACGTGGATTGAAGAATGGCTTTGCTCCTTGTCCAAAGATATACAGTTTATTAAATCCTTCCTAAATGATTGTACTTATTGACTTTATTTGTGAAGGTTTATAAAATATTGAACATAGATAAGCAAGTTGATAAGGCTTTAAATGCCGATAAGCAGCAACCAAACAAACCAGGCAATTCCTGTCTACTTGCTAAATCAAATAAGAATCACCCAAGGAAAAGAATGATTAAGAAGGCTACAAATAATCTAAAAAAATAAAAATATAAAGAATGTCAGACAGTGGAAGTATGCCTCTAAGATGAACTTTAAGAAGCTTTTCGATCTGCTAGATAAGGAGACAAAACTAGAGATAAGGCTACCTGAAGAAATAAATATAAAGCCTAATGATAACAGCGGCGTCAGCACTAAGCCAACAACTTGCTTAATTCATTAACATCTCAGCCTGTAAGTCAACTACATAAATCTTCTGCTGATCCAAAGGAATTAAGAGGAGGAAAGGCCAGCCAGGTAGATCAGTTTCAGACTCTGGGCCCTCCAGACCCTTGGTCAGTGATGGCACTCCAAGAAAAGAAGCAAAGAAGAGAAATATCAAGGACACTAGATGGAAATTCGTGTTATCCCGTCAAAAACTGGTTTTTCAGAACTATCCTAAACCAATAGGGTTTTTATCCCAGTATGAACGTAAAGCTCATTTTGTAGAGTTATTAAGACAGTCCTCCATTAACTTCTGCAGTATTAAGGATATAAATCAAATAGAATATCTATTTTTTAACTATGTTTGTGCTCATGCAGTGGTCACATTTAATGATTGCATAACGACTAGTTGGATACTGAAAAATAAGGATGAGCTAGAGCACTCTGGCCTAATTGTGCCTAGACTCTTTGAAAATCGAGCATCCCCTCTGCATGAGGTATTTTTAATCATCACGTTCAACAAATAAAACCCTGTGAAAACCTGATTGATTTAACTAGTGAAGGTCCGCTCATTATAAAAACCAGTCCCGATGATATTATAGGGGGGAAACAGGAAGAACCTCAGCTGAGACAAAGTTTAAACTGTGTTCCCCCCAAGCTAGAGTCTGTATGCTGTGATGAGGAAATAGGTCTCCTGGATTCATTTTCTGCACTCCCTTATGAGGAACAAAATAATATCTTAAAATGATTAGACAATCTGAGAATAAAGCTATTAACCAAACAGGCCACAAACATACATCAACAAACGATGGTAGAAGAGCCTATAAAAGCAGAGACGCCACAACCAAGTGAGGGCTGTATTACTGGGACCAATATTCTTGTGCAGAATGACTCGAGATCAACTGCTCTAAAGACAAAACCCTCCTCATGGACGGATATGCAACTCCTAGAGGACCACGAATTAGGACAAACAACAGAACATGCTGCTCCTGTAAAGCAACCATGGAAGATAACTGTGCCAATAATTTCAAACGTTAGTAGACCTGCCTACCAGTTTGGATCTGATTGAAAACTTGGATAAGGAGTCCATTTAACTGACCTAATATGTCAAGAAACATCTTCATCTCCTATAAGACCTCACACTCAATCTGTGTGTGACAACATATCTGCCTGACAACAAAAGAATCAGAGTAAGATCTCCCTTCTATCTTGGAATGTGGCAGGTTGGACTGCATCTATTAGTGATCCCAATTTTATTGCTTTCCTATCTCGCTTTAATATTCTTTTGATACAGGAAACTTGGGTTACGGGAGAGATCCTGTTAAATGGGTTTTACTCTTTCTCCCTAAGGGCAGCTGTAGGGTCTAAGTATGGTAGAGCCATAGGAGGACTGGGAATTTTGGTCTCCACAACGTTACGAGTTTCTATAATACCACTCCCCTCATTTAAGTCGCATGCTATGGCTGTTAAAATTCAATTCAAATCTATTAACCTATTGATTATTAATGCTTATATGCCTCCACTGAGACAGAAGAACCAAATTAAAGCACTGTGGGTAGAATTCGAATCATACGTGATGGATCTTTCTACTAAATACCCTGATGCTTTTGTGATATTGGGCGGTGACCTGAATGCTAGATTGGGCCCTGATAATAGCACCCTATATACGTAGTTTAATCCTCCACCTCCATATCTTGAAGAAGGCGCAGCCCTAATGACACGTTGTTCGAAGGACCAGAAAGCCAATTATGCTGGTCTGTGTCTGGCATTAATGACTTTTAGATTAAATCTACATATATTAAACGGTGCTATGGACAAAGATTAACCAGCTAGTTTTACCTATCTCTCTGGAACCAGAATGATTGCAATCGATTATATTATTGCTTCTAGAGAGCTTCTTGTATATGTGAAGGACTTAGAAGTCATTCCAAGGTTTGACAGTGATCACCT
Source organism: Iguana delicatissima (assembly GCA_948472985.1). Taxonomy (NCBI): domain Eukaryota; kingdom Metazoa; phylum Chordata; class Lepidosauria; order Squamata; family Iguanidae; genus Iguana; species Iguana delicatissima. The sequence goes on along the minus strand of CAOKZL010004637.1, from coordinate 14,090 downwards.
CCCAATGACTCTGCAGCTAATTAACTTTGCGTCTGAGTCTCATGCTGAAGATCTTCATCAAACTGATATTATTCTTGATGAAAGAACCTACCGTAGACTTAGATGGTGCCCACAGCTAAACCAAGTGATAACTGACTCTTTATCCACTCAACACTTTCAGTGTCTGCAACTTGCGATCCTCTCCCGGAGCTCCCGGAGGCACTTTTTAATAACTATAATATACTGATCCAGGATTTACGTCAGTTACTTTTATGCCATGGCAGCACACAACCAAGACTACATAAATCTTATTCCAAACAGTGGTTTGATAAGGACTGTGTTAAAGCAAAAAACGAACTTGTTGCTACCTATCAGCAACATCTAGTTAGTACGTCAACATTTACTACATTAGAGCTGCTTCAGAAAAAGAGACAATATAAACAACTACTGGCATACAAAAAGAAAGAAGCTATGAAGACTAGTTGGTCTTGTCTTATTCAAGCCGCTAAATCTAATGAGTCATCTCTCTTCTGGTGTATTATATCAGGTATGCAAAGCAGAGCTCTAAATAGGATAGAATAATCAATCACTCCCAGTATTTGGGAAATGTACTTTCAAGATTTATACTCAGATCCCTGTATGGGGAAAGAAGACTGTATCCAATCAATTGAGACTTTCCCTCCATGGCCCCCTGTGACAGTTTCTGAAATAAAAAGTCTTGTAGCTCAACTAAGAACTGGTAAGGCTCCAGGAGAGGATTTGATTCCACTAGAAGTCATTAAAAACAACCTAGAGTTCTGGGCTCATCTCCTAGCTTCTCTTTTTACTTGCATTGACTTCTATGGACGTATTCCTCCTGACTGGGGATCAGCAGTCATTGTGCCCATTTTTAAAAAAGGGACAAAGGACAACCCAGCAAACCATAGACCAGTTAGCCTGCTTAATATAATCAGTAAGCTGTATGCAAGGCATTTATATAGGAAACTTCTGGACTGGCTGGAACAAGAGAACATTTTAGCAGATGAACAAGTTGGCTTTAGGGAAAGCCGATCAACTATTGATCAATGTTTAATTTTGCAACATTTGATTGGGAAATATTCTTCTGGTAGTATTACTGCTCTGTCTGCTGCTTTTATTGATTTTAAAGGAGTATTTGATTCCATCTCACACTCCATATTATGGGGGGAAATGGAGGCATCCTCAATTGATAAGCGATTATTACATCTAATACAAATGTTACATGAAGGGGACCTCCCTTAAAGTTCGATGCACCCCACAAGGACATCTTACTAGAGCATCTTGGCTCCACTTTTGTTTAACTTTTATATTAACTCAATGGTGGAGCGCTTTCATAATATCAACTTCCACCCACCAAAGCTAGCAGGAAGAATTATCCCCATACTGCTTTATGCAGATGATGCAGTTATTCTTTCAAAAACACCTAATGGCCTTAAACAGCTCTGAGAGAATTGTCCCAATTTTGTCAAGAAACTCATTTAATGCTTAATTATCAAAAAACTAAAATTATGGCATTTGTCAGACATCCTAGGCAATTCTCTTGGCGTATAGACTCCCATAGGACTGAACAGGTCTCCTGCTTTAAATATCTGGGTGTAGTCTTTCACTCCTAGGGAGTAGGAAAGCACATGGGGATTACACTGCTAACAATGCCCAGAGGAGCTCAATGGCCATTCAAAAATTTTTTAGAACAAAAGGTGGATATTATGTACCAGCTGCTTTAAAATTATTTGAGGCAAAAACAACTGCCCAACTTTTATATGGAGCCCAACTAGGACCCTTCCCTAACAATGTGATTTTGGAGAGTGTCCAATCTAAGTTTCTGAGGCCAGTTTTCCAAGTTCCAAAATGTGTATCTAATACTACTCTGCGACTAGAGGCAGGCTCTTTGAGTATAGAGGCCAGGATATGGGTGTCTATACTTTATTACCGGCTTAGGCTAGCCTTTTTTTCAAAGGGGCTGGCTTTTCTGGTGCTGAAGGATGAATTCCAGTCCTCATGGACCAAGGCAGTCTCAAGGAAAATTGTGACCTTGGGTCTCTCCCCAAATTCTCTGTTTTCATTTGGGGTATAACCAGGCTAAAGCAGCCATTAAACAGCGCATCACAGACATAGAGCGACAAATGGACTTAGCCAGAGTCCCTTCGTTCATTGTCAGTGAATGCAATAAGTACTTAAAAATGCCAATGGCTTATATAAGCAACTTAGAACTGCCAAAACATCATAAGGCCTTTACTCTGGCTCGATGTCGCACTTTTTCCTTCAGCTGTCCTTGATGGACGCTATAAAAAAGTCGCATTCTCAGAAAGATGCTGTCCTTGTAAAACTGGTCAGATAGAAACTATAGAACATGTACTCCTTCAGTGTTCGTTTTACAGAGATCTACGGTTTGACTTTATATTGCCAGTACTTCAAAACCATATTGGTATATCTGACCAATTCTATGTCTCTTTGCTACTCACAGACACAAACCCCAAGATATCCTGTAGGGTGGCTGGTTTCTGTGCAGCAGCTATTAAAGTACGTCAGGCAATGATCAGTAATAATTGATATTTAATGGTATTATATTATAGGTACATTTGTATGTAATTTTATGCACTTGTCTTAGGAGCTGTTTTATTGCTTTTAGTCTATTTTATATTCTCTGTAGTTTTAGACCAGCGCATAGCGATAATATTGTTTTAAACTAAATCTAATATTTGCTATTTGAACAACTCATTTACAACATTTTAAATACCGTTTTAATCATTTTAACGTACTTTGTTACTGATCTTAATGTCTTATTTTATAATTTGTATACCCCTCTTGTGCTGGTCAATGACTGTAATAAAGATACATACATACATACACACACACACTCCCCAATAGTGCCGCCAAAACATTTTAACTATAAGTTTACTTGCTAGTGGTCAAGACATTAATGGACCCTTGTTTGGTCATTCTGACAACTTCTACAAAAAAGGACTTGCCAATCTTCAGTTATAAGACCAAACAGATTTAACAGACAGACTTACTGTTAAGCTATTAGCTACCCGATAGTTTGACAAATTTGATGATAAACCGACTTGCTATTCTCAGCTCAAGCTCACTACATGAAAGCAAAGCGGCATGAATCAAACGTTCTAAAACAACTTGAAGTATAATTCTGTGTTTTTTTGGCTGAGCTCCCTGAGGAACATAAGGAAATTAACTTAACAATGGATGAAGCTGGAGGGAATGACTTAGAGGGCTAAATCAACTTAGTTCCTGTGTGTACCTGGCTTGAGTTCATGAAAATAAGGAATTGAAGAGACTTCTGTAAACTGAAGGAGCTGCTGGCTGAAATCCCGTGGTCAAGAATAGTCAATGAGAAAGGAGTTCAGGATGCATGGGAGTTCTTTAAAAGGGAGGTACTGAAGGCACAGGCTAAAACTGTGCCATTAAGGAGGAAAAATGGAAGGCATCTGAACAAACCGGAATGGTTGACTAAAGAGCTCTCAGCTGAGCTAAGTATTAAGAAAAACATGTACAGGAAATGGAAGAAGGGGGGGAAATCACCAAAGAAGATTATAAGCAAGTAGCCAGGAGATGTAGGGAGAAGGTCAGAAAGGCTAAAGCACAGATCGAACTTAGGCTGGCCAAGAGACATTAAAAACAATAAAAAGGGCTTTTTTAAATACGTCTGCAGCAAAAGGAAAAAGAAGGAGATGATAGGGTCACTGCGCAAGGAAGATGGTGAATTAATAACAGGAGGAAGAAAAAAGGCAGAACTCCTCAACACCTTCTTCGCCTCAGTTTTTTCCCAAAAGGATAAAAACACGCAACCTGGCGGTTGGGGAGCAGGTGAGGAAGTGGGGGAAATGCAGCACAGAATAGATAGAGAGGTAGTACAGGAATACCTGGCCACACTGGATGAATTCAAGTCTCCAGGGCCAGATGAATTGCATCCTAGGATTTTAAAAGAACTAGCAGAGGTCATTGCGGAACCTCTTGCTATAATCTTTGAAAACTCTTGGCGGACCGGAGAAGTTCCGGCAGACTGGACAAGGGCAAATGTTGTCCCCATCTTCAAGAAGGGAAAAAGAGGACCCAAATAATTATCGCCCAGTCAGCCTGACATCAGTACCTGGAAGATCCTGGAGCGAATCATCAAACAATCAGTGGATGGCCCTTGTGGTCTCTTCCAACTCTACATTTCTATGATTCTATGATTCTAAGAGAGGAGAGAGAAATAATTTGTAAAGCTGTTGCTGAGCTTGCTGGTGAAGAATGGAGCTTAGATGGATTTAATTTGGATATACATTTATCAAACATTGATTAAACAACTTCAATCACTTTTGGTGACTGCACACTTGGATTACATCTGTTGGACTGTTGGGAAAATGGGAACGGAATGGAAGATCCAGTAACGATTAATAGTCTAAAGAGCTGCTGAATAAAAGTGAAACTGGTTGTTAACAATTCAAGAGATCAAGCTACACTGCTTTCCTACTCAACAAATTGGATATAACATACTTTTAGACTACTTTCTGACTATTAGATACTTTCTGACTTCAAGTAAATTTAAGTAACTGGTGGTAAGGTGAACTTAACAGCCCCGATATTAATGGTTGGCAGATTCACTGCAGTGAGGGAAGACATGTGGTCTTCAAGGATCAGTATTACATCGTGAATGTGCCCGGGGAGAAAGAGTACCGTTGAGGGAAAAAGACAGTTTTATTTTCTAACATTTGGTGGGAAAAGCAAAGCAAAACAAAACAAAACAAAACTCTCATCTAGCATTAATAGCAGTCTTACAAGATAGGGGGAGTGATTTAAGTGTCTGAAGTGCCTGGGTAAATTAGTCATATTTTTCATCATAAATTGCACTTGCTAAAGCTCTGATAGAAATTGGGGAAAAAACTTTAAATTATTGCATAAGTATTGCATACAGTTTGTTTTTCATTTACTAGTATAAGTTGGGGAACTATAGCTTTCACTGGATATACTATTCATTATTATTGGTTACTGCAAGACTCTTCGATGTCTGAATAGATTATACAAAAAAACAGACTGGGTAAAAGTTTAAAACCTGCAGAGTCAGAAAACAACAGACGGAGAGTGGCAGCCTTGAAACAGCTTGGTAGAAAATAGTTGATTTAACTCAGCTGCTCTGTATGACCTTGAGAAGACACAAATCCAAAACATAACCACTCCAGGAAAGATAAACTTCTACATTCATTAAGAGTAACATCCCAACCTAATGTATAGAGCAACAGTATTTGATTTATGTGCAAAAGACTCCATCTAGTGCAGTGGTCTCAACCTGGGGTCCCCAGATGTTTGTGGACTTCAGCTCCCAGAAGCCCTGAGCATTGGCCATAGTGGCTGGGGCTTCTGGGAGCTGAAGTCCACAAACATCTGGGGACCACAGGTTGAGAACCACCGATCTAGTGGCAAAAAAGCTATTCTACAGAGAATACTGGAGAAATTTATTCAAATAGCTTATTGAGCTACAGTATTAAGAATCTCTGTTTCCTAATTTCAAACAGGGAAATCCAGACAAAAAGTTTATAGTATTGCCTATTTACTGTCAGCTGTTATTTTACTTAACGAAAGACACTGTGAAAAACGGCAGGCAGAAAGAAAGCAACACCACGTGTGCAATCGCAAATTAATTCGGATAAAAGGCCTTCCTTAGATCAGCCTACTCAGATTCCAGAAATGTGCCAACAAATATTAGAAGAATTACAAAGTTTTAAGCAAGAAATCAAGCAAGAACTACAAGATACCAGAGCTGAGATAAAGATTAAAAAGGAATTGGAAAGCTTCAGTAAGAAAACTGATGAAATCAACAAGGATATAAAGACAATGAAATCAGACAAGAAAGATTTATAGGACAAGTCAAAACTAACGGAAATAGAAACTAATGCATTGAAGGAGACTCAGAGACAGAAATACACAGAATCATGACTGAAACCTTACAAATAAACATTCCACTATCCCCGGAAATCTTCTTGTTAAATATGCTACATGGGTTAGACAAAATGCAAATTACGAAATATCAGACGATAATACTTTACATTGTCACCGTGGCTAGAACTGTATATGCCAGATGCTGGAAAAACAGTTCTATTCCAGAAATGGAAGAATGGCTAACTAAACTCTTGGAAGTTTCTGTATTAGACAACCTACTTCTAGTATTAAGGGGAAGAATACAAGGCAAAAACGAAAAGGAATGGTTTCCAGTTAAAGAATACTTGAAGAAAATGCTGGGTACTGTGATATTTCATGATTGATGAATTTACAAGTAAATCTGGATGATTAAGAAACAATGTAACTAAAACAATGGAAAAGATAATGCTAAGACAAGTGAGAATCATGCAGTGTTTGCAATTTTAAAGATTCTTCTTTGATGTAGGCAAACCATCAATGTAAAAAAAAGGGGGAGGAAAGAGAGAGAGAAATCTGAGAAATTGGGCCACAGTTGGTCTTGGGAATATACAGGAAACATTTAAGGTATCAATTATAAACAATACAAGGAAAAGTAGGAAGTAGATAAATGTATGTTTAGAATATAGGGTAGGGGATCGTAACAGGGAAAATACTTTTAAATCCTACAAGATAATAATGTTTATTTCCGGTAAGAGCGATGCAATGGCAATAGTAATGAATGTGTAGGTTATAAGACGTGTGGGTTATAACATGAATGCAAATAGATTCTCATCTATATTGTACAATTCTGTGAAATAACAACTCCAATGTAAATTGTATTTTAAGTAATTGGGATGCATATAGTTACTACTTGTCATTTAAGACACAGAGTATGTGCTGCTTTTAATTTAAAAAAGGCACTAGCAAAGTTTGGTGGTGGTGGGTTTGGTGGTGGGGCGCAGCTCTCTAAGGTCTTACAGGGGGCCAATACAGCACCCTAGCTTCCCACAGTTGCCTACTCCTGGTCCATTTGTATGGTTATGCGCACACACAGACATACATTTCTCCTTCCAGAAAAAAAATCACATGTGGGGGTGTTTCTCTCCCATCTCCTCCTACCTTACATTTAAATTTTGGGGAAGGAAAGCTCTTTCCTCCCATGTTTCTCCCTTCAGCTTCATTCTCTTCCTTCCTCCAAGTATTCCCGCTCAATGAGGCATAGCTCTTCTTCTTTTGAAACCAATATTGAACATTTTCTAACATTAACATTATTCATTTTTTTGTCTTCTCTGCTCTCTACCCTATAAAGCCTCCTGCATTGGAAATCACAAAGGCATTTTGGAATAAAATCTAAATTTATGTTTATTACAAATCTTCATAATGGCACATATTACATGATGATTATTAAAATCAGCTTTAACTTTATCACACCATAAATACCTTGCCATCCAAGCCTCAAGTTATGTCCTTCTAATATTAGCAATCTGGTATTTTTAAAATGTTATCTGATCTATTATCATCATCATCTTTATATCTCATTTTTTCTCTCGAAAAGACTCAAAGCAGCTTACAGTAGTTTAAAAAGAAAACATGGTTAAAACTGTGACATATATAAAGTTCCGATCATCGTTGGCAACACAAAAACATGCGATTCAGCACTTGCCAGCTAAAGGCAAGTGCAATCACATGCCCCAAGGCTTTTCACTTGATAGGATGAGATCCTCCTGTCAAAGAAGGGATACTCTGATAGACAGGGACCCTGAAGACATCCTAAGCTGTCAGGCAGCCAGTAGCGCCCGCCACAGTATGGGATTTAGAGTGGCCGCAGTAGAGATGAAGGAAGAAGATTCAAGGCTGGGAAACATCTCATCTTCAGCCTGGGAAGAATCGCGGGAGGGTCCAGGGCCTAAACGGCTTTGTTCTACCCTTTCTGTCAGTCTGAGCATGAAATTAGCACAGTGTACAACAGTTCCAATAAACTATGCATTTCTGCAAACCTTGTGACTGTGGTTCGTTCCTGATATAAACAGTCGTTTAGGGACTCAGGAGAGGCAGCAATTGTCAAGACCCTGACTGTAGGAGCCATCGCTAAGTGTTGGTGGCGCCGGGAGAGAGAGGCTTCTACTCTCCTGTATGGACACTATGCTTCGTGTACGCTGGATCTCTTGGTAAAGACTAATAAAGTATTCAACACAAGAAACAAGGAACTCCTGAATTATACCAGCTGGATCTACCTTGTACATTAGGATTTTCTTGTTTATATTAAAGGGAATTAATTTTACTTTGTCATGAGCATTTTAGATTAACATCGCTGAGCTTGTCTTAGAAATTGTTTTGTTCTTTTTCTTTGTCGTTGGACTGACTGGCAGATTGAGACTTAGGCCCTTTCTGCACCTTACCTTCTTCTGGAGCTGGGCTGCGGGGATCGCGCGAGCCGCCTCCACCGAGAGGCTCTTGCACGTCCGGGGTCCTTCTGCTCTGCATGAGCTGCCTGCTTGCACGAGAGCCCCGCCTCTTCCTTCCGCAGCGCAGCCTGGGAATTTCCCAAGCCGTGCTGGGGCAGGAAGCACGACCGGCGCGGCTCCGGAGGCTCCACATGCCAGGTAAGTGCGCGCGGGCCCGGGAGCGATGCGCTTCACACACCATTTTTGGGTTCTCTAGAAAAGGTGTGCGATCGGCACCTGCCAGCCCCTGGAGCATCGCATGACTGTGAGTGCATCGTGCAGCTCACTCCTTGCAATCGCGCGGCGCTCCAGGTGCCCTTTTGCATGGAAAATGCCATGCGAAAAGGGCTTTAGAAAAAATTTCTTTTTCCCCTTAGTTATTCTATCTTTATTTATTTTTGAATCTTTTCTCTTGGACTTTAGAACTCGAGTTTATACCATCTCACAGAAACAGATTCCCTTAAATTGGGGTAATATTTGTATGATCCATTTTCACTAGCTGAACTATTTGAAAGTTTGAAATTTAAAAGAACTTTATAATATTTATACTGTTATGAAGATTGGGACAGTAGTGTTTTGTTCTTCTCTTTTTTGAATTGATTGTTAAACACAGGCTCCTCTAGTGGACATTTAAATTGCCTAGGAAAGCTTTGGTTTCTTTGTATTGTTTTGTCTTAAGTCTGTGGGAACATTTACTGCTGACTTTTTTAACTGTTTGAAAGACAGTACGGTCCTGAACATGGATCCTGAGGTTTTAAGAGGTGAAAACATTTTCAAGGAAAACATTTGAAGGAAAAAATAACATATTTCTTGGAATTCTGGTTGGAGTTCAGGGAATCTATGGATACAATTATAAAGAATCTCGACAGTTCTACAGAACAGATGCCAACATCAAAGCTTTTCGATGGAAGTAAAAATCATCTGTCATACAAATCTTCAAAGGAAATGTCAGTGCTCTGAAACAAGGAAGATAGAGAGGGAAATACTCTGCAGAATAATTTGTCATGTTTGGAAATGATATTGCAACAGAAAGAAAACATCTCAGGATTTGACCTCACCAGGCACCTCAGAGACTAGACAAGAAGATGACTTAGTGTCTGTAACTAATTGTTCCCTAAATGTTAGAAAGAAGATGATGGATGAAGAAACTTGTACTGTCAACTTAATGCTACAGGTGTTTTGAGGGGGCAAGGTAATTGGACAGGGGGCCAAAATGGTGATGGGTTAATATCTGTACTTTTTCAAATCTGGATTTTTAGTTATAAAGACCCAAGGCACTACCTGACACAAATTTGGCCAGAACCTGAATTTCTGAGTCTGTCTAAAAGAAATTATTTCAGTTCCAAAGGGAATCATAAAAGTTCAAAATCATTAAAGATATTGTGATAGTATAACACATTGGGACATGTCATTTAGTAAAATATTCTGTTAAAGCTATGTCAGATGGAAAGGCTGAATATGATTTATGACTAAGAATTTTAATAAGAGGATTTGTTTAGATAAATAAGGAGAAATATTACAAGCAAAGGGAACATTAATATGAACTAAGTCAGATTTGCAAGTGATGGTACCAATTTTTATAGGGATTTCAGTGCATGTTCTTACAAGAAAAAAATGATCACACATACTAGATATGGTTTTAAAACAGTTTAACGAGATTTATACTGGGAAGTCATGAAGAGATTTAAGAGATAAAAATGCTTTTTACTTATGGTTTAATGAACATGGAAGTATGAAATGTAAAATAATTTTGAAAGGATCTGAGAAATGATGTTACTCTAAATTTAAGATTTTAATTTTAGGTTGTGTAATTTTCTGGTTTAGGTTAGTCATTTAAGTTTTATATGATTAGAATGTATTTGCTTAGTTTTGTTGTCTTTTTTGTATAACATTGATTAGTTTTTAACTTTTGTTCTGCTGAAGTGTGTTATATGTTTTATATTGATAAAATTATGCTGAAAAGGGAAAAAATGTGACATATAAAAGTTAAAAGAAATTGAATGACCGTAAAAATTAAAACAAAGTTAAAATACATATTAAAAACAACAAATAAATCACAATTAAAATAATCAGCACCTTTTTTCACAACAATCATGTATTAAATGCCTGCCAAAAGAAGAACGTCTTTAACTGTCTCCAGAAAGACGGCAAGGAAGGTGCCAGCCTGACCTCTCCGGGAAGAGAATTCCAGGGCCTGGGAGCAGTCACTGACACAAAGAGAGGAACCTCTCCAGCAATCTCAAAGCCCAGGCTGGTTCACAGGGGAGGATAGGGCCCTTCAAATAACCTGGACCTGAGCTGTGTACGGCTTTAAAGGTCATCAGCAGCACTTTGAATTGTGCCCAGAAACAGACAGGTAGCCAACGGACCTGTTGTAGCAAGGGGGTTGTGTGATCCCTGTAGCCAGCTCCAGTTAACAACCTGGCTGCAGCTCCTTGGACCCCCTGAAGTTTCCAAATGCTCTTCAAAGGCAGCCCCACACAGAGTGTGTTACCATAATCCAACTGGGATGTAACCAAGGCATGTGTTACTGTGGCCAGGTCTAACGTCACAAGGAACGAGCATAGCTGGCACATAAGCCTAATGTGCAAATGCACTCCTGACTACTGCTGAAACCTGGGCTTCCAGGCTCAGAGTTAAATCCAGGAGCACCTTCAGGCTGTGGACCTGCATCTTCAGGGGGAGAGTAACCCATCTTCCACAGGCTGCATCCCTATTCCCTGATCTGCCTTTCTACTAACCAGGAGCACCTCCGTCAAATCTGAATTTGTTTGACCTCATCCAGTCCATTACTGATGTGAGGCACAGGTGTAGGAACAAAACAGTTGGCTGTGATGGAAACAAATAATAAAGTTGGGTGTCATCTGCATACCGATGGCACTGAACCCCAACACTCCGGACAACCTCTCCCTTTCAGTGGTTTCCCAAATGTGAGAATGTTAAATAGCCCAATTAAAAGAGACAAAACCAAACCCTGTGGGAGCCCAAAAAAACCCAACCCCAAAAAAGATAAGGGGTTGAACAGGAGTCCCCCAGCACTACCTTCTGGGTTCGGCCCTCCAGGAAGTAACAGAGCCACTGTAAAGCAATCTCCACAAGCCCCACCTCGCAAGGCAACTCAGAAGGACACCATGGTCGATGGTATTGAAAGCCACTGAGAGGTCCAACAGAACCAAGAGTGACGCGCTCTTTGTCTAGTTCCCAGCATAAGTCATCCACCAAGGTGACCAAAGCCATCTCAGTCCCATAGCCGGGGCCTGAAAACAGATTGAAATGGGTCTAGATAACCAAAATAAACAGCAGGGAAAGAAAAAAGTCTTTAATTAAACCCTACCTTCTTCCCTTTCAGCATCTTGAAAGAACTTTACTCTTGGACTCTTTCCTTGCCAAATAAATTTTGATAAATCCTTTTGCCAATCCTTTAATAAGTTATCTAACAGTATTAGCCTTGTCTGAAACAGCAGTAACATTTTTGGTTGAGACATTTATTTTTATCACAGAAATTCTAGCTAACGAAGACAGTTGAAGTTAATTCCATTTCTCCAAATTTGTTTCATTTTATTCCAGACTCTGAGGCAGATTGCCCTGGAATAATGTAGATTTTTTTTTAAAAGCTATGAATTATCTCTTATTCTTTTCAATTGAGAAACCAGAGAGCTGTGTTGGTTTCATTTTTCTTCTTTCCTTGTATTTTTATTAACTATCTAATAGTTTTCCTTTTTGTAAATTTTAAATCCTGCAACTTCCGCAAGATCTTTCAATGTCTTTAATAACAGTAATTATCCAAAGGATTCTCAAGCACAATCATAAAACCATCTGCAAAGGCTTTCATGATTTTATTACCTCATCATCCTTGTCTTGTTCTTTTTTGTAGCTTTTCATAGACTGGATTACTTACCATTGATCAAAATCTATGCTGTTCGGGTTTCACAATCAATCTAAATCAGAAAGTTATTCCCAAATTCCATCTTCTCTAACACTGTCAACATAAAATCCCAATACAAATTATCAAATCCTTTCCCGGCATCAAGAAAAATTAAAGCTGCTTGTTTCTTGTTTGACCTCCAAATATTCCATAAGATCAAACACTTATTTCTTAACTGTCTATTTGGTAAAAAAAAAAAGTCTTCATGTATAAAACCTTGCAAGACATTCTTATTTCTTCCTGTTAAAATGAGGGTAAATATCTTATAGTCATTATTCCATAATTGAACAGATCTGTAATAGCTGCTCTTCGTCAAGTCTTGGCCTTCTTTTGGTATTAACTTTATTGTCACTACTTCCCAAGATCCTGGGAGCTTCTTCCAAGATTAAATTAAAAGCTTGTTCCAATGGTATAACAAGTTTTTGGCAGCTTTTATACTAGTTGGCATGTAAACCATCTGGGCCAGGTACTTTACTAGTCTTTGGTCTTATTATTGCTTCTAGAATTTCATCTAAGGAAACTGGAGTGTTGCTGCAAGCTTGAACGTGATTGCAAAGCTTGTCTTCTCTCCGGAGACTTTCTCCTTCCTAAAAGCATCAAAGCAGTATTTATAGAATGCTTTTAATATCTTCCAATTAGTAGTCACTGATTTGTTCCCATCATGGATCTTGCATATTATTTCCTCTCTCTTTATTTTTTAATTTATATGCCAACCACTTTCCTAGTTTATTTGCTGACTCAAAATTCTTCAGCTTTCCCTATATTTCATTTTCCTCTCAACCTCATTTACCATCAACATTGACAACTATGATTGCAATAGTTTAATCTGAGTTTTCACCCTGTTACTGATGGAGATAATCTTTCTTCCTCTTCCTCTTTCACATTTCATCCACAATGAACTGCATTTATTCTTCTTTTCTTCAACTCCGCATTTAGTTGTACAGTCAGCCCTCCACATCTGCGAGTTTCACTTCTGCGGATTTGATTATTCATGGATTATTTACCGTCACCCCTGCTGCCTCCCTATGCCCTTTTAAAAAGGGCCTCATGAGACTGAGAAACTGCAAATGAGGCTTTTAAGTCCCTATTAAAAATGGTGTGGGGCAGCAGTGGAGGTGGCAGTAAGTCCCACCAGCCACCCACTTCTGCCTCGTGAAAGAAATCTGATGCCTCAAAGGAATCCATCGTTGGTTGAGTATGGCGATCATACTTTTTGTGTGTTAAATATGGTTTGGGAGGGGCTAGAGTTATTCACAGTTTTTCCACTTTCACAGGGGTCCTGTGCCCCCAACCCTAGCAAATGTAGAGGGATGACTTTACAAAGAAACCTCTCATAAATGCATTACTAGTATGCCCCAAACCATTCTCAACTCAGTTCCTTTGTCTAGATGATTTTCAAAGAATTATTTCAATATCTTATTTGCTTCCGTTACAACTGTATCATTTTGTAAGATCTTTTCATTCAATCTCCAGCAGAAAGAGGATTTTCTGTTTTTTAACAATAAAGATACTTGATTATGATCTAAAGAAAGTCTTTGCTAAGACATACACCTGTTGAATCTAAAACATGTCAATTCTAGAAAAAGATCTGTGTTGCTCTGAAAAGAAAGGGAAGGTGAGGGAAAAGAATTTCCACACTAGATGAAGGAGAAGGACCCAAGAGGTTCTTTCAATCAAAGCGACTGAAGCCCGAAAAACCAACTGCGTAGAAAGGGCTCTAGTTCATTATTGCTTGAAGGCTGAACAAGGAGCCCACTTCTCATCCCCACCCAAACTCAGGCTCTCCTCTCTCTGCTGTCCAGATAGTCAGGAGACTCAGAAATGGCCTCCTG
>CAOKZL010004636.1:0-21387 GCA_948472985.1 Iguana delicatissima | reverse complement strand
TTTTAGTGGGTCTGTTTTTCCTCCCGTTGCCATATGGGTCCTTTCTGTGCAGTTTCTGCCTCCCATCAGGAAACCAAAGCTGAGCCCGGTTCCCAGCAGGGACGACACCAAGCCTTCCAACCAGCCTAGTGAGAAGACAGCGGAGGGGTCGGGAGCATGTTAGGAGAAGAGGTGACAGGACAATCATATTTAACCATTTGAAGGACTGTCACAGGGAACATGGAGTGAATTTCTTTTCTGCACTTCTAGAGAATATGACCTCAACTCATAGATTCAAACCACAAAAAGGAGATTTCCAGAAAAATATGAGAGAGGACCAATGGAACAGCTATTTAAGAAGGTGCTCTGTTCTCCCTGCAACTGAGATTTCCAACAAGAGCCTAGATAGCCACATGTCATGAATGCCTTAGTGGCTGGTTTCTGCACTGCTGTGGGTAGAATTAAGGAGCCCATAGCATTGATTCACATCTATTGTTCAGGTTCATATTCTCGGAAAACTCCACAACTCCAACCAGGAAGCAAAGCATTACCCACATTTCAAGTGTTTGTAATGTTTTTCCACCTCAGTAGACTCTCTGTGCTTCACAAAGAATGAACAAACAATTTAAGTTTGAGCAAATATTTAAATTCCACCTGACAGTTTTAAACGTTTCTCTCCTCTGTGGAGTTTCTGGTTCCTCACAAGGGATGATTTTTAAGTAAAAACGTTTTAGGCATGCCTGGCATTTGTATGGGTTTCTCTCGTGTGGATTCTGTTGTGAATCACAAGGTCTGAACCGCCAGCAAAACATTTTCCACATTCCTGCCATTGCTATAGTTTCTCTCCTATGTGAATTCCTTTGTGATACACAAGCTCTGAACTGCGAGCAAAACATTTCCCACACTCCTGACATTGGTATGGTTTCTCTCCTGTGTGGATTCTCTTGTGACTCTCAAGATATGAACTGCGAGCAAAACATTTCCCACACTCCTGACATTGGTATGGTTTCTCTCCTGTGTGGATTCTCTTGTGACTCTCAAGATATGAACTGCGAGCAAAACATTTCGCACACTCTTGACACTGGTATGGTTTTTCTCCTGTGTGGGTTCTCTTGTGAATCACAAGCTTTGAACTGCAAACAAAACATTTCCCACACTCCTGACACTGGTATGGTTTCTCTCCTGTGTGGATTCTTTTGTGATGTAAAAGCTCTGAACTGCGAGCAAAGCATTTCCCACACTCCTGGCACTGGTATGGTTTCTCTCCTGTGTGGATTCTATTGTGAATCTCAAGCTCTGAACTGCGAACAAAACATTTCCCACACTCTAGGCATTGGTATGGTTTCTCTCCTGTGTGGATTCTTTTGTGATGCCTAAGCCCTGAACCGTCAGCAAAACATTTGCCACACTCTTGGCATTGGTATGGTTTCTCTCCTGTGTGGATTCTCTTGTGACTCTCAAGATGTGAACTGCGAACAAAACATTTCCCACACTCCTGGCATACGTATGGTTTCTCTCCTGTGTGGATTCTTTTGTGATGCCTAAGCCCTGAACCGTCAGCAAAACATTTGCCACACTCCTGGCATGGGTATGGTTTCTCTCCTGTGTGAAGTCTCTGATGGATGACAAGGCTTCCATTCGTGGAAAAACACTTCTCACACTCCTGACATTGGTATGGTTTCTCTCCTGTGTGGATTCTCTTGTGACTCTCAAGATGTGAACTGCGAACAAAACATTTCGCACACTCCTGACATTGGTATGGTTTCTCTCCTGTGTTGATTCTATTGCATGTATTTCCATTCCTCTGGGTATCTGCTAGAAAGGAGAGGAACAGAAAAAAGTCAATCCAAGTGAAAAGGAGTGGGAAAAGTCTTAATAGAAATGTTCCTAAAAACAACACACCCATGGAGAAAAGAAAGAGATATGGTTGTTCTTTTGCCCTTTCCGTGGTCTTTTAGGCTTTTTACCTTTCTGGTATTTCAAGAGCTATGTTCAAGGATTGACATCTCAGTTTTCCTACATCAAGCTACTGATTTTAACTGAGTTTCATATACTATGGTACTTTTATGTGACATATAACATGCACAAATAATAACAGTGATTGTAATAGTGATGGTGATAGTAGTGATGATAAGAAGAAGGAGAAAAAGAAAGAGAAGAGGAAAAAGTCTGTCATGACATTTCCACCTGACAAAAATCTGTGCAAGCAATGGCTCAGTTGGACTGCTGCTTTCATGTCTTATTTGGAATCTCCCTGGAGGTCCCTGCTAGACATCAGCAGCAGGACTGTGGATCATGGAAGCTTTGGGAGGGAAGTCTGAGGGAAGGGTGTTTCCCCTAGTGCATAAGAACTTACACCATCCACCTACACTCACCAGAGGTAAGCCTGACTGGTCCCAAGGTCATATGAGTATCCAGAGAAAGAGAAGCATAATCTGAACAGTCTAACGGCAAATCAAGCAAACAGTCTTGTTGTTGTCTGCTGGTAACTGCTTTCAAACTGGCTTTGATTTATGGCGACCCTGTCAACGAGAGACCTCCAGGTCACCCTACCCTCAACAGTCCTGCTGAAATCTTGCAAACCGAGGACCGTGATTACTTCACTGAGTCTATCCCTCTCTAACGCAGTCTCCCTCTTTTTCTACTACCTTTCACCCTACCAACCATCGCTGTCTTTTCTACTGTGACACATTGTCTCACGTTACGTCCAAACCATGACTGTCTCCGGTTAGTCATCTCAGCTTCTAGGAAGAGTTCGGCTTCATTTGCTCATGGACCTATTTATTCATCTTTTTAGCATTTCAGGGTATCCATAGAACTCTTCTCCAGCACCACATTTCAAAGAAGGCAATTTTCTTCTTATCACCCTTCTTCACTGTCCAATTTTCACAAACATAAATAGAAATTGGAAATGCAGTGAAATAGCAAGCCCTAATTTGGTATTCAATGATCTGTCTTGATGCTTGAGGATTTTATCTAGCTCCTTCTTGGCTGCCTTTCCAAGTTTAATATTTTGATTTCTTGAGTGCAGTTTAGATTCAGACTAATGGATGAGCCAAGGTATGAAAAATCTTGATCTATTTTAATGCCTCCATTGTCTGCTTAAGTTAAGTAAATCATCTGTGGTCATTATTTTTGTTTTCTTAATAATCAACGTTAAACCTGCCTTTGCACTTTCCTCAGTAATTGTTCAGAATCTTTCCTATCTTTTGCTAATACAGTCCTCCTCCCACATTCATGGGTTTGAATTTCATGGTTGGCGAGGTTCCTGCTTGCCTCCCCCATTCCCTTCTCTCATTTCTTTGCCTTTTTCCTGAGTGTGCATGCCTTCCTTCTCCAAGTCCAAGCAAAAGGCAACCAAATGGGAGCAGGGAGCCCTGCATGCACAGGAGGGAGGTGAATACGAGTCCCCCATTCTCCACTTCCGATGCCCTTGCCTTTTGCCCTGACATCGAGAAGGAAGGTCCATGCACCCAGGCAAAAGACAAGGGAATGGGAGGGAGAAGACACATGTCTGCCCCTTTTCTGTGTCTAGGGCTGTTTCTTCCCATTCATTTGCCCTTTGCCCAAGAGGAGAAGGAAACTAGATTAAATAAAACACAACTAAAAGATAAAAACAATCTAAACAGTTCAGATTTAAAACACTACAGAACCCTAAGCCCATTCCTTAAAATCTTTCTATTTTAAAAGCCTGTTGGAATAAAAGGTCTTTCTCTGCTGACAGATGGAAGGACAGCGGGGAAGGGGCCATTCTAGTCTCCCTGGGATATGAGGTCGAGATTACGGGCAGCGACCAATTGTGCCTGTGACAGTGGTGGGACAGAGAGAAGAGTCCCTCCTGATGATTTCAGGGCCTGGACAGTCTCATACAGGGAGATAGGGTCTGCCAGGTAGCCTGGACCTGAACCGTATAGGTTCTTTATAGCTCATGGCCAGCATTTTGAATTGTGCCTGGAAATAATTGGGAGCCAGTGCAGCTGTTGCAACAGGGAAGTTGTATGGTCCCAGTAACCTGCCCCACTTAACAATGGGTAATTCCATAATGGCCTTTTTGCCAGGTGAACTGGGGTACTTTTGTTCATTCGATAAATAAGATTCCCAAATCAGCTCCCCTTTTCAAATACGTATTCAGCCACCTTGTGTCCATTCCCACTGACACAGAGAATGTCTGTTTCTCCTTTAGCTGATCCCTCCTCTCGAACTTCATACAGCTTACCCAGGATTACTGGTGTGCTCTGTTGTGTTGGCTGCTTTCAGCTCATTTCCAACTTATAGCAACTGAAAGGCGACCCTATCACAGGGTTTTCTGGGGCTGAGAGTGTGTAACCTGGCCAGTGGGCTTCCATGGCCAGGCTGGGAATCGAACCCGGGTCTCCAGGGTCCATAGTCCAGTGCTGAAAACACTATGCCAGGCCGGCTACTACTGCCAAAATTGCACTCCTAATCATATTTCTACACCTTCAGAATCCCTTCAGGCAGGTGTGGGAGCGAACACCCCTCCACGTCCTGATGAACTAAGACTCCCATCATGCCTCACCAGGCCAATCTGGAGGGAGGACTGGCCAGGCTCAGGGACCGCTGAGAAGAGGAGTTGAGGTCTGCATCCCAGCCTTCAGGAGTCCCCTATGACTGGTATGATTCGGGATCTATCCCAGCCCGGACAGCACTGTTATGGTGACTGTAATTACTGCATTTAGAAACAGAACCTACCAACGGGGGGAGCCTTACCAAGAGCGGCCACGACCCCATGGGTTCCTCCATGACCTGCGCGTGCGGGGATCTTACTGGGACCAAAAGTGCCCACTCCTCCGGGGAGAAATGGACAACCACGTCCTCAAAGGTGAGGGGGCCCTGGGGGAAAAAGAAAACACGCCTCCTCACATTTCACACAAAGACTGTCAAGGCACGTAGTGAAAGAGGCCTTTAGGACTAAACCTCCCTGTAGGCTGTTTGACAGGTTCATTAGCAAGGCACCCTGCCCCCCAAAAATCAGATGTTGGGGAAGCAGGAAAGCACTATGGCTTCCATGCTTGGATTAAAATTTTCCTAGATGCCTCGGGCCCAGGGTGGGAACAGTATGCTCGACTAGATGGGCCAAAGGGCTCACCCAGCAGGCCCAGCCGAATGCGCTTTCCTTTGCTAGAAGGAAACAGAAGGAGAAAATTCCGTTGAGACCAATGAGGAAACTGCCATTTTGAGTACGTTTGACATTACAGCATCTTTTTAATCAAGGGTAATCTAAATCATCTATCTGTTAGAGGTGTGAAATTGTTAATTCTTCGTTAACTCAAACATTTTGGAACTGCAGCGTGGTTGCTGGTATTCAAAAGATGTACGTATTCTTTTAAGATATCTAGCCTGTTTGCCCGCAACATGGGGATTCTTGCCCTCCTGACTGCCAAAACACTGATACTAAAATGTGGGAAAGCTAACCTTTTTATCCCCCCTGTGAAAATGCACAGAAAATTAAACCACAGTTGCCCATTTGAAAGAGGAGTATTAACTTATTTTGCAAATGGACTTCAAATCAGGTATTTAGCCTGCTTTTTCTGAAATTTACAGCAATGATTTCTCTTTTTAAACTTTATTATTCCTTTTTGCTGGGAGCCTTACAAAGTAATGTGTAATTTCTTCAAAACAATGAACAAAAACAAACAAGACTTGTTGAACACGCGGGGTTTTTAACTGGCATTTTAAGAGTTTATGCTCAAACCTCTGTGTCAGTGGGTATGAACCTGACAGTTTTGATATCTCCCACATTCTATCTTTTTAAAACTCCACTTTATTCCATTAGAAATAGGAAATGTATGGACTTCTTTTTACAAAATCCAAAACAAACTGAAACCAAGAGCTATCAAGGAAGTGAGCCTGGAAGTGGGGAGCCCCAGCTGCTCCCATTCTTTTGTTCCACTTTCCCTTCTCCTTACCTCAACGGTTCCCCTCCATCACAAACAGGAAGTGGGGACCCAGCACTTTTTGGGTCTTCCTTCCAGACTCTGTGGGAGAGACAAAGGATTGAGGGGAGAGACGTTCACATAGGTTTGCTTTCGGGGTTAAAGACAATCCTACATGGTGTTTTGGGACGGTTCACCCTTTGAACATAGGAGCATTTCATTACTGTGGACAGAACCTGGAGTCATCCCACTTGTTTTTACCTGGAGAGAACTGACTAGGGGGGTGCCTCAGGGTTCTCTCCGGGGCCCCATTTCCCTTAACGTCTTTATTAATGACTGAGATGATGGATCGGAAGGATCCCTATCAGGTTTGCACGTGACAGCAAATTAGGGAAGGCAGCTGAGCCTCAGATGAGTGGAACAGAATTCAAAATTCCCTTGACAGATTGGAGAGCTGGGGCAAGCCAAACAAAATGAATTTCCACAGGGATAAACATCAAGTGTTACATCTAGGCAGTTAAAATAAAATGCACAAATGCAGGATGGGTGATGCTTGGCTTGAAATTAGTACATGTGAAAAGGATTTAGGGTCTTAGGAGACCACAAGGCAAACAGGAGTCAATGCAGAGGCAGCAGCCAAAAAAGCCAAGACAATTCTGGGCTGCATTGACAGGAGCCAGTATCCAGATAGTTCTCCCCCTCCATTCTGTTTTGGTCAGACTAGGGCCTAAACTTGGGAAAAATACTTTTTACTGTAACAGCTGCTCAACTATAGAATACATGGTCTCAGAGGGTGGCTGAATCTCCTTCTTTGAAGTTTTTTAATCAGAGGGTGGACACAGGAGTGCCATAATGGTGGATTCCTGCATGGCAGGGGGAAAGTTGGACAATGGCCCTTTAAACCTTTCAACTCTGGACGATAGAATTTTGCAGACCACTAAAATGTATAGGGCATGTTTGGCATGACACTTAGGGGGTAGGACTGGGACGTAGCAAATTCCAGTTCTAGCCCCAAATGAATCATTGAATGTATAACGCATTAAACATGTATAACGCATTAAACATCCTCTAAACTTCCCCCCATGAGGAAACAATTCACATTTTTATTTAATATAAAATCAATAAGCCAAAAGGATGATGACTGAATAAAGAAGGCAGTACTGAAGAATCAATCTAACACAAACAAAGGAGAAACATATGAGCTCAATGATTTGAAACAGATAAGGGTTTCAGAAATATACAAACTGCCTATTAAAAATAACAAGCAGCTCTGAGAGGGCTCTCTCCTCACCAAATATACCTCGGAACGTGGGGGACCAAGAGAAAGGTGTTGTCCAAAATCTTAAAATTAGGTAGGTCATTCTCACCATCTAAACCTCAGCAATAGAAGACTCTGTAGGCTACAACCAGACTTTTAATTTCACCTGAAAACAAACTGTTTTGCATTCATTATAATACCCAACCCCCCCCACTGAATGGCAACATTTGGCAACCAAACACAAAGAGGATTGTGCCCACAGATGGGTTTTCCTTACCCTGCAAGGCCGCAGCCCCATCTCCCTCCTGCTTGGTCTCCTTCCAGGGGGGATTCTGGACGACGCCTGATGGAGACTCTCCTGGTGAAGGGGGATCCACTAATTTCCACACAAAGATCTTTCACCTGAAAGAGCAGGGAGAGGTCCAAATTCAGTATCAAGACAGCTTAGAAAGTGGTAAAAAATTGTCTTGCACAATATCACAGGAAAAAATAAGCAATTGTAAGGTATTTACCCGCAAAGTGGGATTAGGCTACATTTGAGGGGGGGGAGCACTTCTACCCCTGAACCCATGTAAGGGGCACAGGCCACCTCTGCTGGGTGAAGCAGGGTGAATGGACATGACAGTGGCTAGAGGGGGCAGCAGTCGTGGCTTTCGGGCAGGGAAAAGGAGCAGATGAACAAGATCCTGCTTCTTGTCCCATATCCGGTCCCAGATGGGAGAAAACAAATATTTATTCAATCCATCCATCCGTCTCAGCTTGAGAGACACCAAGGGAAATGCTCTCACCTGTTCTTCCCTTTTTTGTCTTCTGCTTGACTCAGGAGGAAACCTTCTGCCAGGGCCACCGCCTCGGAACAGCTCTCTGCCCCACATCCCCAGCCAGCTCCCCATCTCTGGGGGAAGGATGTGCAGGAACTCTCCAGGATCACCAGGTCCACATCTATGTTTGGTCTTTTCCTTTGGCTTAGCCACCGGTGGCAGAGAACGTGTAGATGACTCCCAAAACCCCTCGGGGCCCCCGGTTCTCTTGGTAGGGAAACTGCCTGAAGTGCTGACGCTCTGTTTCTGAACTCCAGAGGCCTCACTCAGGAACTTCTTCACTGTTACTTCCCAGAATTCCACATGGCTCTTATCACCAATACCATTAGGGCCTCCTCCTGCTTCAAGTCCAGCTGACTCTGATTCATCCATCTTAAACTGGTATCTGATGAAGTAGAAAATGGGAGGAAAGTGACTTCTTCACCTTCCCCTCTCTCAGGGCAACGAATCCGTGAACACCTTCGCTCTAAAGTCTGCAAAGCCAAAACGTCATTGTTTTAAGAACCGCTGTACTGCAAGAAAACAAGCAGGAGATTCAGCACACAAACAACTATCTTCCAAGATGGAAAATTGAATCAGGTAAGAGAACTGGGGAGGCTTTTCCCACCAAGGGCCACCAAGCAAAGCCTTCTTTGGTTGAGAGTCAAAGAGGCTGCATCTTTTCCCCCCCAGCCTCTTCTCTGTTTCCCCCGGGCCCCGCCTTCCCTCCCTAGCCTTCCGCTGAGCCATCTCTTTCTGGCCTTTTCTGCACTGTGCTTAAAATGTTATTATCCCCCTTTTAACATCCTGTGGAATTCTAGGGTTTGTAATCTGCTGAGACCAAAGAGCTCTCTGGGTGAGAATTCTAAGTGCCCCTCCCTCAACTGCAGACCCCCGGATTCCCCAGGATGTGGAAAGTGGAATAATAGCACTATAACAACGTAGTGCGGAAACGGCCTCTGTCCGTCACCCAAAGCTACAACCCACACCATCCTCCCAGGATGCCTCCCCAGGCCACTTCTCCACAAAACTCCTTGACATTTGGCTAAATGAAGGCTTTCCTTTTGTTCAGGAATTCTTCAATTCTTATTATAGAGTTGGGAGCAGCAACACATCAGCGACATTTGAACAAAAAACCTAGGCATTGTTTCAATCTTTTCCGCCTATTTTTCCTATTGCTTTTGATTAAATTATCAATAGAAAAAGAGCATATTCAAAAGCTAGAAATAAAAGCAGTACAGCCCACTGTTAAGCCCTTTATATCCATTTTACAAAGACTACCTTTACAGTCAGAATTTAGTATATTACAGGGTAGACGGTTAACATTAACTCAAGCCTTTTCCCACTTTCTCTGGTAAACTATTTCAGCAGATGGAGGCTCTATTTCCTGGGGACTGCCCCTCGGGAACAGAGTAAATGTTTCCAGAGGACCAAACCCTGCTCTTCAGGGGCCTCAGAGCGGGGGCCCCCAGCAGCCCCACTTCCCCAGAGGCTGGGGGCAGGAGGGGGGAGCCCAGAGACCCTCTCCTCCAGCCCGGCCCCCCCCCTTCCCCGCTTTTGGAGGGCAGGGCGGCAAACCCTGCAGGCTGGAGGCAGTTCTGCGGTTCGCTCTGCGAAAGGGATGCCTGGAACGCTGCGTCTGAAGGGGAAAAACTGCCTCTGCGCGGAGAAAAAGGGTCAATGGCTCCACCCGGCCCAGCCCCGGCGGCCCCCCGACCTCCAGCGAAGGAGCCGCACGGCCGGCCGGGAGGAGAGGGAGCGAAGGGCTGCGGCAGGAGGAGGTGGAGGAGGAACCGGTCTCCGCGGGGAGGCCGCCCCGGGGCCCCGCAAGGCCGCCACGCGCGGCGGGGGGGCCCCCCGAACCCGCCCGGATCCTCAAGCCCTAAGGGGGGATCCTGGGGCCAGGCGGGCGGAGGGGCTCCAGCCGTCCCCAGGGAGGGCCCGGGACGCCCCCCAGCCCCCTCCGCCCCAGGGAGCTCGGAGGGAGGGGAGACCGGCCCCCCAGGCGGCGGAGGGCGGAGGGAGGGAGGGGCGCCCGGGGCTGGCGGGCAAGGGCCCCCGGCGCCTCCCCCTCCTCGGGCCCCTGAGGGGAGCCCACCGGCCTCAGAGGAGGAGGGAAGGAGGGCCCAGGCGGGGAAGGGGCGTCCCGGGACTCCCCGCCCAGCCCCCGGGGCCCCCGCTCTGCCGGCGAGAATTAGGCTCCCCTTCGGGCGGGGGGGGGGAGGGGGGCTGGGGGGGGAACTCACCCGGCCCCGGAGGAGGGAGAGGCCGCAGGCCACGATGGCGGGAGGGGGAAGAAGAACGAGGAGGAGGCCGGGATTCCTCTGCTCTGGAGGACCGGGCGCCTCCCTCCCTCCCCCCGGGCTTTCCCTTCGGCTCTAGGAATCCGGCTCGCTGCCTTTAACCCTCTCGGCGCCGCTGGGCTGCGGGGCTTCGCTCTGCCTCCCCCTCGGAGGGAGATTCCCCCCAAGGCCTCCCTCCCCCACTTTCTTGCAGGCAAGAAAAGGTTCTCATGAACTACAAGGATTGACCCTGGAATCCACAGTCTGCGAGGATGGCTTAGGGAGCTGGGTATGTTTTGCCAGAAGAAAAGGTTAAGAGGTGATGGCCATGTCTGAATATTTGAAAGGACTTTATTTGAAGACGGACCATGCCTGTTTTCAGCTGCTCAGGAGACTAGGACATGAAGCAATGGATTCAAACAACAGTAAAAGAGATTCCACCAAAACTGGGGAAAGGGCTTCCTGATGGTAAAGCTCTTCAACAGTGCGTCTGCTGCCTGGGAGTGTGGTGGGGTCTCCTCTTTCAGAGGCTTTAAACAGAGGCCGGGTGGTCATCTGTTGGGAATGCTTCCATGGTGTATTTCTCCACGGCAAGGGGCTGGACTGGATGGCCCTTTGGGGGCTCTTTCCCGCTCCAGGATGCTTTTTTTAAAAAAGCGGTAGGAAACTTCAGGGGGAAAAATCAGTCAGAGGCTGTTGCAGTGGAGACTATTTATGAGCCTGCCGCCAGAATGAGAACGAAGAATGTCACCTTTGGCCAAATTTCCCCCCTGCTCCCCGAGAGAGAACTGGGGAGCTGGAAAGGCAGGAAGGTCACCCGGTACGACCAGGAAAGCCACAGCTCAAGGCAGCCCTGAGGGAGAGCCATCCAATCTTTGCTCACAGACCTCTGCCAAGGCACAGCCAAAAGCCTTGTTACCACCGCGAACTGGCCTGGCCTTTGGTGAACCAAAGATATCATTTTGATATCACAGTTTGGCCCTACTCTGCCACCAGCCAAGTGTTTGTGAAGTCCACTGGACAAGCATGAAACTAGTCATGGTTATTATCGTTGTTTACAGCAAAACAAGCCAGAAATTGCCAGATCTGCTTTAGGGGACCTTCCGAAAGAAACACCTTCATTAGCGATGCACGGTAAAACAAATCCTCCACCCTGAGAGGACCCCCTGGCGAGCTGAGTGCTTAACTGCCGAGCTAGTCGCATCTACATACTGGCCATACCATTGTCAGTTTGGCATATAACTCATTCATGCAGATTCTGACCTTTTGGAGGCTTTGTCTCTGACCCAAAACTTACTGTTTTCACCCAAAGACCAGACTAGCCTGAGGTTGTTCTTTCCCCAGTAAAAACCCCCAGTTCCAAGAGCTCTTCGGACTGCTCAATGGACTTGCATTCGGACCGCTCCAGAGTGCTGTATAGCCTTGCCACCGCTTCGTTCTGCGAGCTCCCCTTGGCTGCCACGCTGAGTTTCCTTCTCTTCAATTGGACCTCTCCAGGACTGCAGGACAGGTGGCGTATCACCCATTCCCCTCAAACTCTATTTCCTTTCTAGATAGGAGTGTGCTTGTGTTTTCTTAATTTCTTAATAACTGTTTAATAAATTGTTGTTTGAACCAATTGCCTTCTCACTGACCTGACACTGTATACATAGGGCAAAAGATCCTGCTGCGTTACCCTGCCTCTCGTTAGCCAAGAGAGTGCTCCAGCTAATTTCCCCATCTTCTTTGTTGCTGTTGTTGTTATTTGGGCGTCCCTCCCGGGACTCCCAATTCACAGGATAACAGCCCTCAAATCTAGATGTAGGCCAATATTATTATAGATTTATACAAAAAGTGTAAGTATAAAAAAGTATCTATCTATTAATAAGTATCTAGAGAAAATGGGGAGTGGGAGATCAATGTTCAGATACCATAGCACCGTATGAAAAACTTGACATACACCAAAGATTTGCAACCAAGTTCATTGCAGCTCCATTTGAAAGAAGCATTCCCACCCCATCTCTTAAGGCCAGGGGTGGGCAACTTTGAGAGACTTGGGGGATCCAGGAGCTCCCAAGTGATGTTGGGGGACCACAGCCCTGCTGGGGAAAAAAGTTTGCCCCGAAATGCCCCCTAATGCCAGTGTTTTTAGGCTTCTGGGCCATTTAGGCCTATTTTTGGCCCAGAAGAAGGCCTTGTTTCCTCCCTAAACCAGAAGTGAGTGTTTTGAAAAAGTTGTTTCCTTGGCTTAAACTGCTGTTGTTATTATATTTATTTCAATCCCCCCTTGTGATAATGGGCTTGCCCATTATCTGGAGAATGGAACTGAGACGTATAGTTTCCTCTCTGCATAAACATAGGGGAGGTCAGTGTCACAAAGGACCAACAGAGATCAGGAGAGACAATTGCCCAATCAGGGAGATCTCAGGGAGATACGGACTGCCAAATATTTATCTCCTGTCATTTATCTGATGATCTCAGACCGGATTACAATAAAATCCATTTAAAACAATAATAAATGATTACATACCTTTTAAGTTTCAAAAGAGACAATTTAAAACTGATTCAATAATATAGCTAAAAAACATGGGCAGCCTGGATAAAATCAGTTTAGCCCAATGTGTTTAATAAGAAGCCAGTTTTTAACTTGGTGCCAAAATGATTGTAACATTGGTGCCAGTCAGCTCTCCAAAGAGAAGGAATTCCATAACCAGGGTGCCACGAAGGAAAAGGCCCTCTTCCATGGACTCCTACAGTGTATTTCTCCTACAAAATCATCTGTGTCCGGTCATCTTGAAACACCGTAGTTGCGAGAGGCAGTCTCAATCAGATTGTTGGGAGCGGGCACACTTCTGGTACTGATGTCCTTTCTCTCCTGCAAAGACTCTCTGGTGAACCATCAATATTGTTTTAAATTATTTACTGGTTGGCTTTAATACAAATAACCTAATTCACAACCAAGCCAACATTCATTCAGACAAAGAAAAAGAACCTTACAATTAAGACTAAACTAAAATCAATTTGAACATTCTGCCTGAAATTTTAGCCCCACCTTAGCATATATTCTTTTATAGATTCAACTTCTCAATTTAAGTTTTTCCTTTTTTCTCTTTTTTTGCAGACTTTTTTTTGTAATTGTATTGACACAATAAACTATTTTTCTTCTTAACTGTTACAAATATTTAATCCCCCTTTCTTTAAACTTTAAAACTGATAAGAGCAGAACAGAAAAACTATGAGAGAACCAGTGGAACAGCCTTGCTTCGAAGGTGCTCTGTTTTCCTGCAGGTGAGCTTTCCAAAAAGCGGCTAGAAGGTCACATGTCATGAACGCCTCAGCTGCAGGTTTCTGCATTACAAACTGATAGGATGAAATGGCCCTTCACTTTTATTCACGCCTATGATCCTGTTCAAAGTCTCTGTTAAGTCCAAAACTCTGACTAGGAAGCAAGTCTCCAGACTCCAAGTGCTTGTAATGTATCTTTACCTCAGTAGACTCTCTTACACTTCACAAAGTATGAACACACATTAAGAATGAGCAAACATTTAAAACAAAATAAAACGTTTAAAGGTTTCCCTGCTACGTGGAGTCTTCGGGGCTTTCCAGGGGATGATTTTAGAGAGAAACATGTCCCCACCAGTCTCGCACTGGTATGGTTTCTCTTCTATGTGGATTCTATTGTAGGTCCCAAGTTTTGAACTGCAAGAAAAGTATTCACCACACTCCTGGCCCTGGTATGGGTTCCCTCCTGTGTGGACTCTCTTGTGATTCCCAAGGGCTGAACTGTCAGCAAAACATTTTCCACACTCCTGGCGTTTGTATGGTCTCTCTCCTGTGTGGAGTCTCTTGTGGGTCACAAGCTTTGAACTTTGAGCAAAACATTTCCCACACTCTTGGCATACGTATGGGTTCTCTCCTGTGTGGACTCTCTGGTGAATTACTAGTACTGATTTCCAAGCAAAGTGACGAAATTAAACATCAATATAGAGGCAAAGTTATTCGACAGAGATAGAAAGAAAGATTGGAATGAACTGTGATATATAGAAGGAATAGAAAAAGTCAGAAGGGGAGTTTGCGGGAAGAAAATTGATGGAGACGCAGGCGAGAACAAGAGGAAAAGAAAGTGGAGGCTGGCAATGAAGGAAGGGGAAGTGGAGGTCTGCATTGAAGGAAGGTATGGTGGAACAAACAGAAACAAGAAGTACACTTTCGGAATGGAAATATTGAGAGAAATGTATAAAAATAAGAGGATTAGAAGAAATGGAGAAGGAAGCTATTTATAACAAAATAATTCCAGCACTGGCGAGATTCTTGGATTGGCCATCGGAACAGATGGCTATTGAGACAGATCGGATTTTTTGGATCAATTCATTAATTGCGCGGAAAAGGAAGATTCCGAGACACATAGTGGTGTACTTTGTCCGAGAGAGAGTAAAGGAGATGGTTATCCACCAGAGTTACACCAAAAAACTAATTATTGATGGAAAAGAACTGAAAATTTTCAAAGATGTACCATCACAAGTATGAAAGAAAAGGAAAGACTATGTCTTTTTAACACAAGAACTTAAGAGAAAGGAAATAACATATTGGTGGGCGAAGATAGAAGGAGTGTACTGACATACAATCAAAGATGATATGTAATAAATTCAATAAACAAGGCGGAAGATTTTTTGAAAAGGATTAAAGAAAGTAGGAAGAGACAAGAAAAAGAACAAAAGATGGAAGGGAGAAGAGAAGAAGGAGAAAAAAGAATAAATAAGAATCCAAAAAAAGAAAGTGAAAAACAAAACAGGAAGACTATGACAGAAATACAAGAACAAAAGAAAGAAGGAGAACAGTTGGATATACAAGAGGAACAGGCATCAGAAGAACATGAACAGGAACAAGAAGAGACAGAGCAAGAACAGTAAGAGACAGGAGAAGATATTTCATTGGAAGAAGAGACCATATAAGAAAGAAGTAGTATAAGGAAAAAGTTGAGAATTTGGAATGAGGATAAAAATTTTATCTTCGAACATACGAGGGATAAATTCAGTAATTAAAAAGAAAAGGATCTTCTATTATTTAGAAAAACAAAAATGTGATATATATTGTATGCAAGAGACTCATATAATAAAGTCAGAGAAATTTTTTTTAGAAAATCCCAAATTAGGAAAACTATTTATATCCGGCATATATATATATATAAAAAAGAGGAGTTGCAATTTATGTAAATTCAAAATATGAGACCACAGAAAGTTTAAATGATTAACAAGGAAGATATATAGGCATAGAAGTTAAAATATTAAATACAAAGATATTAATGATAGGGATATATGGTCCATTGGAAAATAAAGAAATTTTTTATGGAAGATTATGGGGAAAAATTAGAGATAGTGAATGTAAAGATATAATAGTCATGGGAGACTGGAATGGGGTTGTACAGCCAGAATTAGATAGATCTAAATTAAAAAGACAAAAAATAAAGGGAAATTACCGAAAACTGTATTTGATATGAAAGAAGAAATTAATGTTAGTTGATACATGGTGAAGTCTATATGGACTACAAAAAGAATACACATATTTCTCTGAAGTCTTTAAGTCATGGTCAAGGATAAATATGATCTGGCATTCAAAAACAGTAAATAAATATGTAAAAAAGATGGAAATATTGCCTAGAGGCATATCAGATCATTGTCCCATGATAGTAACTTTGGAGGATAGGAAGAAAGAATTTAGCTGGAGACTAAATGAGAATTTATTGAAAGAGGAAACAATAGTAGAAAAAGGTAAGGAGAGCTTGAAAAGGTATTTTGAAGAAAAATAAAGGGGTGCAAATAGGGATGGTATGGGAAGCTGGGAAGGCGGTCATGAGAGTTTTTTTTAGTACAGCAAGAGATAAAATTGAAAAAAGAGAAAAGATTGAAAGAACAAAAGATAATAAATGAAATAAAACAGTTAGAAAATAAACTGAAAATCTCTCCACAAGATGATAGCTGAAGAGATTAAAGTGTTACAAAAACAAATTGCACTACAAGATACTCAAGAAATAGAAAAGAATTTAAAATTGGTAAAATAAAAAAAATTCTTCCATGCAAATAAAATAAACAAATGGTTAGCATATAGAATTAGGAAGGAGAAAGAGAAACGTATAATAACACAAATAAAAGAAAATAAGCTTTTAGTGAAACAAGATGATATAAAAAAGTCTTTTGAAAAGTATTACGCTAACTTATTTGCAGAACAAGAATTTAATCAATGGAAAAATGAGAAGATAGAACAATATTTAAGAGAGGAAGGAAATTTAATAATCACGGAAATACAAAGAGAAGAATTAAATAAGGAAATAACAAAAGAAGAAATTTTTCAAGCAATCAAGAAACAATAACCAAGGAAAACACCTGGTTCAGATGGTTTCTCATCATTATATTATAAAGTATTTAGGGAACAACTGATAGATCCATTATTTGAGATAATGAACGCTATAAATAAAGAGACACGACCACCATCATGGGGACAAGCGAATATTACAGTGATCCCAAAGGAAGGTAAAGACCCGCAAGAAAGAGGGAATTATAGACCTATTGCGTTTTTGAATATTTTGTTGATTACAAAATATTTACTACTATATTGGCAGAAAGGCTAAAAATAGTGTTACAAGAGATAATACATCCTGATCAAAATGGATTTTTACCAGGAAGGGCTTTAAAGGGGAATATAAGGACATTGTTAAATATAATAGAGTACTATCACAAACATAGCGAAAAGAAAATGGCTCTTCTTTTTTTAGATGCAGAAAAAGCATTTGATAGAGTTAATTGGAGGTTTCTGGAGGAAACAATAAAACCAATAAATTTAGGAGAAATTTTTTTAAAATGGACAAAAACAATATATACAGAACAAAAAGCACAAATAATTATAAATGGAGAAAAGATGCATGAAATAGAAATAAAAAGAGGAGTTAGGCAAGGATGCCCTTTGTCACCGTTGTTACTTATTTTAATATTGGAAATTGTGAACAATAAGATTAGAGCTGAGAAGAGAATAGAAGGAGTTAAAATTCGGAATCAAGAATATAAATTAAATGCATATGCCGATGACTTAGTGATTATATTAGAAGATCCATTAAATAGTGTAGAAATTTTAAGTGATATATTAAAGAAATTTGGAATATTATCCGGCTATAAAATAAAGAAAGAAAAAACAAAAATAATTACAAAAAATATAAGAAAGGAAGAAGAAGACGATTTGATTAGATTAACTGGATTTACAATAGTTAAAAGAGTAAAATATTTAGGCATTACAATTGCAAAAAATAATGTAGATTTATATGAAAATAATTATAATAAAGTTTGGAAGGAGATAAAGGTAGATCTTAAAAAATGGGAAAAATTAGAATTATAGTTATTAGGAAGAATTTCAGTAATTAAAATGAATATATTGCCTAAGCTAAATTTTTTATTTCAAAATTTGCCAATACTGAGGAATGAAAAACCGTTTAAAGAGTGGAATAGAGATATAGGGAAATGTATATGGAAATGAAAAAGACCTAGAATAAAAACAAAGGTGCTAGAAGATAGAAAGAGGAGGAATGGGTCTACCAAATTTAAAATTATATTATCACGCAAATAATACGGAATGGATAATGGACTGGATAACTTTAAGAAATAAGACATTGCTATATCTAGAAGGAGAAGAGCTATATTTTGGATGGCATGCATACATGTGGTATGGGAAAGCGTCAATAGATAAAAATTTCAAAAATCATATTTTGAGAAGAGCCCTAATAACAACATGGTTGAAATATAAAAGACAACTATATTTAAAAATACTGATGTGGATCTCAGTTCATGGGGCTTTTTATAATAAAAACCAAAAATAGGATCATGGATACTAATTAGACAGCTTTGGGAAAGATAATAAGAATGGAAAATGGTACTCCCGATGTGGGAGGCTTGTTGGGGAGAAAAGGCAACATTATTTATAAGTTAATTATATATTATATAATTATATAATATATAATTAATTATATAATTATATAAAAGTAATTTATATTGAAAGGTACAATGAAATGTATAATTTATATTGACTTGTATAATGAAATTTATAGTGAAGAAAACTTTGTGTCTTAGAGATTTAGAATATATTTAAATGTTCTTGAAATAAGTAAAATGGTCTAAGAAATTAAAAATAAAAAGAATAAAAGGTGTAATAAATGTATGAAATAAAATTAGTTTAATGAAGGGAAAAGTAGATAAGGAAGTAGGAAATATCCTGAGTTTTGGAATGGGGGAAAGAATGATGGGAAATTTTAAGAATATATGTTTGGTAGGGGAAAATAGGGATGATGGGGGTGGGATTTAAATATGACTGATTGTACGTTTATGTGTGTAGGTGGTGGGGAATATAAGTGGGTAGAGGGGGTGTAATGTCTGGGATGGAAGGTGGAAAGAGATGGGATATGCGGGGAGGGAAAAGGGGGGTCCGATGTATTGATTGTGTGTTGTATGTATGTTGCACTGACACAAATTGTTGTGTAAAAATGTTATCTGTATTTGATAAATATATTTTGTACTTTGTATACTAATTATTTATAAATAAAAACATTTAAAAAACACAAATAAGCCAGACCGATGGCTGGCTCATAAAATTCGTAGTGAAAAGAAAAAGCACAGAATTAACTGCATTAGAGAGGGAGATCGGATAGTGTCTGATAACAAAAAGATCCAAAAATCTTGCGTAATTATTTTCAAAATCTATATAACCTTCAAAATCCAGAAGATGGAAAAAGGATTGAAGACTACCTTCAAATCAAAATGCTACCTCAACTAGAGCAAAATCATAGAGTTATTAAACAAACCAGTATCTGTAGCAGAAATAAGCGAGGGTAATGATAGGTTAAAACTAAATTGCCAGGCCCTCATGGGCTGGCTGCCAAATATTGCAAATGCTTCAAGGACCAACTGATAAAACCACTGCAAAAGTTAATGAATTTGATGAATAACAATGGAGCCCTTCCAGCAACGTGGAAAGAAGCAAGCATTACCCTCTTTCCCAAGACTGACGCAGAGAATCCTTCACCCAAGGACTTTAGACCAATCTCTCTCCTGAATGAGGACTATAAGATCTTTGCCTAAATTTAGCACAAAGACTGAAGGAAATTCTTCCAACATACATTGGAGAGGACCAGACTGGTTTTTTTCCAGGGCGGCAGATGAAGGAAAACGGAAGATATAGGTTGTTGTGGGTTTTCCGGGCTTTGAGGCCGTGTTCTATTAGTATTTTCTCCTGAGGTTTCGCCTGCCTCTGTGGGTGGCATCTTCAGAGGATCTGGCGGCATGGAAGTGAGACAGAGTATATATACTTGTGTAGTCCACTGGTGAGAGGGAGCAATTTGCATGTGTTACAGTTGGCCTGTGTGATGGTCTATTGCTAAATGGGATATCCTTCAGGGTGTATGTTAGTCAGGGGATGTGCATAACAGTGTGTTAAGTACATTAGCAACCCATTGTATTGTTCCCTGTGGAGGGACCTCCAGAGTCTGGGTGGTCTTCATTGGCATACTTTTGAGTCTAGATCTTAGTATTCCTTAGTACTGGTAGCCAAATCTTGTTTACTTTCCGAGTTTCTTCTTTCCTGTTGAAATTGTCCATGTGTTTATGGATCTCAATGGCCTCTCTGTGTAATCTGACATAGTAGTTGTCAGAATGGTCCAGAATTTCTGTGCTTTCAAAAAGCATTCTGTACCCAGGTTGGTCCTCTGGCTGCTTGTCTTCACTTCTGTGGTTTTTCCTGGCTTTTGAGGCTCTTCTGATGTCTGAACTGGAGTAACCATTGGCCTGCAGAGCCCAGTCTAGATGATTCAGTTCATTGTTCAAGAGGCGGGGTTCACAGATTCTTTTTGCACGGCCTACCAGAGTTTTTATTGTGCTCTTTTTTTGTCCTGGGTGATGGTTGGCCAACCAAAGGGAATGTGTTTTTACCATAAGAAACATAACTTCCAAACAATCTAAAGACTGGCCAAGAAAATTTAAAAAATGCTATGTTCGGCAAAGGACAAGAGGGATCCTCTAACTTATACAGGAGTTTACCGCATACCTTGCAGTGTGGGCAGATCTGCAGAGGGACTACAAAACGCAGCGTCCAAAAACGAATCAAAGAACACAAAAGACACTGCAGATTGACCCACCCAGAAAAATCAGTAGTAGCAGAACATGTTGTAAACCAACCTGGACACAGACTGCCTGACTCTGGAGAAAACCTTCTGCCAGGGCCACTGCCTGGGAACAGTCCTCTGCCCCACAAAAAAATCCTGACCCAGTTCCCCATCTCTGGGGGTTGGATGCTCAGGAAATGCTCCGGGACCACCAGGTCCAGGATCTGATGTCTGGTACATTCCTTTGGCTTCAGCCACTGGTGGCAGAGATGGTGGAGGCGTCTGCTTGACTGGGGGCCAGAAGGGGCTGCCTCCTTCCTCCCGAACCCACACCATCCCTGCCCCAGGAGGCCTAATAGTCTTAATACAGACTAACCCTTTCCCTGCCACGGGATGAGGGTTAATGTTTGGAGAGGGTGCTGACAAGCACTCTAAAACCCATCAGCCTGCAGGGGGGCAGAGGCCCAGCTGACTCCATCCCACCCCCAGAGCTGGGGCCTCAGTTCAGATACTGTTTGTCTTCTGACTCGGTTGCTAGGCAACCCAACTCTACTCCCTGCTGGGAGGGGACTGGGAGGGAGTTCTGGAGGCGTGGCTATCCCCCAGGGGGGGCAGAGGGGCCCAGCAACAGGTTGCCAGGCAACCACAGCTGCTCTCCAGGGGAGGGAACCAGCCCACAGCGGGAAGCACCGGACAGCACAGCACATGCAATGCTATGCCGAAAGTGGCAGAGAGGGGAAGACTGAAGCGAAGGACGGCCTCTCTGCCTGCGGTCTCACAGGGTCTTGCATTGTCCACGCTGTTCCTCCAGAGAGGCCTTCTTTCAAAACACTCTGCTTTAAAAGGTTTTTTTAAAAGGCCTTTTCTGGGCTTAAAATGGCCCAGAGAGGGACAAAAATTAGCAAACATGACCACCATGGCCCCACAGGGCATTTTTTTATCCCTCAACCTTTTTGACACCCTGAGACATCTAGGGGACAAAAAAAAAAGGCTCTGCTTTCACTGAGGGATACCAGGTTCGTTGCTCTTCCTCGGCTAACCTGTCCCTGTTTGGAGGCCC
>CAOKZL010004635.1:0-21713 GCA_948472985.1 Iguana delicatissima | reverse complement strand
AATTATTTGCAGGAAGTCATTTTCTCACTTTAATAGTGGCATCTGCCTTGTGAGTTTATTTTTTCATGATCGAGTTTGCTGTTTTGGAGAAATGCTGCACGAAAAAACAGTAATAATTTCATTGGTACATCTTCATGGTAGAACGTCTGCCTGAATGTGTAGACAAATATAATGAAACTTCTTGGCTGTCAAGTTCTTTGGGCTCAATCTGTACTCAAGCACTGAGGAGAGCACAGACGAGATGTCACCATTTCCCGCTCAGACATTGTTCTAGTCTAGACCAGAGGATGTGGCCTAAAAGGACTGCTCACATTCAGAAGACTTGATCCTGGGGGACCCCCTCTCATCTTTATGCCACAGGCATGCATGTTTGCAGAACAGAGCAAGAACCCTTTCAGGAACAGCCTTCTGACTCTCCAGATATTACTGGAGAGTCCCAGTTTCAGTGATCTTTGTGCCTGCTGACTGGGCAGATGGGAGCTGGAGTCTGACAGCATTGGGAGGGGACCCCCAAGGGGCCTGGACATTGCTGTGCCCCACCCAGAGGGCTAGCCTGGCCAGCCTCAGAACGACTTTGAGCCTTGTTGGAGTGACATTTTTCTTTCAGTATGTAAGAATATCCCAGCTGGTTTTCGCACAGTGCTCTGTCCACAGTCCTGATGAGCATTGCCTTTTCTTTTCTTCTCTCTCTCTTTTTTAATGTGGATGTGCGTGCATCCTTATGTGTCTTCAAGTTGCCTGTCAACTTATGACTTAGGGTGACCCCATGAGTTTCATAGGGTTTTCTGAGGCAAAGAATACTGAGAGAAGCTTTAGCCAGTTTCCTCCTGTGAAACATAGCCTACAGCAGCTGGTATTCTTTGGCAGTTTCCAATCCAAGTAGGTGCTAGTTCCATATGTTTGTTAATAATTAATAAAAAATACACATCAAAACTAACAGCAGTGCGTAACAAAGAACATTAAGCCAGGCTCTGCTCTGTGTGCCATAACAGTTCTTGTAGTTCTGCAACTTTATCTTACAACTGTGCTTGGGAACCTATGGTCCTTCAAATACTGTTTGACTTCAGTTCCCATCACCCCCAGCACCTTTACCAACAGGGCTGATGGAAGTTGTAGTTCAACAAAATCTGGAGGCCCAGTGTCCTGTGCCTGCCTTACTGGATATGATGCTGCCTTTTTTGCCATTCATCTGCCCTATCAATATGTGCCACTGTTTCAGTCCTGTCTGCTCCTTTGAACTGAGAGCCTGGCCAGAATGGGGTATATCTTTGTGTATGAAGTAATTCCACCTGCTGCAAAAAAAAAAATTAAGTACTCATTGAAGTATGACTGGAAGCAGTCAATGAAACTATACGTCTAGTTTGCTTTTACTTGTCTAAAGATAAAGGAAATGTATTTTTTCCTGTAGTGTGAAAACATTTTTTCCTCCTATGCTAATGATTCTTCAACCGTAGTTAAACAACTGGAAGTAGAAGTGTGGCTACCTGCTTCCTAACCTACCCCTCTTGACATAGCAGTTAGTTGTTTTATTGACAAATATTTCATTCTTTCACTTTCCCATCTAAGCAGAAGTGGTTTTCCCAGTTTTCTCCCCATTGTGGTGAAAAAAACAAACATTTATATGCAGTTCTTGCCCAGTATTCACACATCTCTAAGTGTTTCAGGAAAATATTCTATTCAGAAATAAATATTGACTTTTTGTATGAACTCATGAAAAACATGTTTTTGGCACACACAAAAACCCTGTTGTTTCCAGATAGTTACTCTTTTGTGCGAAATCACATTTTTGCACCAAAACAAGCAATCTTGAAAGAAAAAAAAAATACACCTGTCTGGAAACAGTATTTTTTACATGAAAAAAAAATCCACACATTTTTCATACAGAGAACACTGTTTTTTGAGACAGTTGCATTCTTTCTGGATAAGATTGCTTTTAAAAAAATTCCCTGCAAACATTTGTTTTTGTTTCGAGGGATGGTTTTTGTGTGTGTGTGTGTGTGTGTGTGTATGTGCAAGATTGTTGGGTTTTGTGCAAAAATTTAATCTTGCACGTAACACATGGCTTTCTGAAAACAGATTTTTGCACAATCTTTTTTCTACACAAAAGAACAATTTGCACACACATAGAAAAACATGTTTTCGTGCAGAATAATTGAATAATTTCCCAAATTTTTTTGTAATCTGAATACAGAGAGAGAGTTGTGCAAAATTCTCACCACTATGTTGTTTTCCCCAACCAAGTTTCCCATGAATAATGGCAAACATTATTCTCATTTCTACCATTTTGAGCCAGTTTCAAACTGTGAGTTAGTTGGTAACTCAGGTTAATCTTAACCAATGTTAAAGTCAGTGCCAGCTTAATAGCCAACTCTACTTATACCAGATGAGCAGAATTCATAGTCTGG
Source organism: Iguana delicatissima (assembly GCA_948472985.1). Taxonomy (NCBI): domain Eukaryota; kingdom Metazoa; phylum Chordata; class Lepidosauria; order Squamata; family Iguanidae; genus Iguana; species Iguana delicatissima. The sequence goes on along the minus strand of CAOKZL010004635.1, from coordinate 19,308 downwards.
AAAAAGGAAGGAGTAGGCAGTTTCTCATGTTAATTTAGTGCTCATTTAACAATCACTAGCGCTTCATACGCTTCAGCCCTTTGAGTCCATGCTGGAATGTCCACTTACTGCCCCAAAGAGCAAGTGCAGCACCAAAAACGAAATACAAGCAAGGAAAACAATTTCCATAAATTTAACCATGATCGTTTATATCTATGGATACATTTTTAGAAATAATTGCTATTTAAATTAATTCTTAAAGCAACTCATCTTTGGTGAGGGAGACTTAACTGTATGACCTAAGTAAGTGCGATTTCCAGAACCCTCTCTTCTCACTCTTCCCTTCTTATGTCTTGAAACCAGCTCTTCAAAGAGAGCACTGTCCTCTCTGAAGTAGGACAACTCCATTTGAAATAACTGCTCCAAACACATCTGCAACTCGTCCTGAGATGGAGATTGTACTGTATAAGTATAGTTATAGCTAGAATCCTTTGAAATTCTGAACATCTTTTCTTAACCTAGTCCTCCTTTTGCTATTACAGGAAGCGGTGCTTACTAGCAGTTTATCTTTAAAATATATCACAGAAAAGGTATGTTTTGAAAATAATTCATCATGTGCCAGTTCAGCTTCTCTTTCCTTTTGAACTGTTTTGTTTTCTCAGCCCTGAACATCAGATTTCTGTAAAAATATTCCAACTGCACATTTTAGTTTCGGCTAATGCCCATTCAATATCAGCTGCCATTCCTTCAGTAGGTTGATGAGATTCCTTCAGTTCAAAGCTCTGGCTGTTTACTTATTTGTGTGTAAGGGAAGAGACTTGCATATGCAGTGTAAGGCTATAGTCACATGCATCATTTATTTATTATTTCTTTTATTTTATTTATTGTATTTCTAGGCCATCTTTCTCCCAGCATTGGAATCCAAGGCGGCTTCTAACAATAAACACACATTTAAAAACATTAAATACATTAAAAACCTTCAAAACAGTTAAGAACATTAAACAAATATAAAACCATGAAGATACTTAAAAGAATATTCCCATACAACCGTTAACGAATGAAGCTGCCCGGCTTACATGAAAGCCTGTTTGAAGAGAATGGTTTTTGTCTGTTGGTGAACAGAGAGCAGAGGGGGCGCCTGCCTAGCGTCCTGCGGAAGAGCATTTCACAGGGTGGGAGCAGCCACTGAGAAGGCTCTCTCCCATGTCCTCACCAGGTGAGCCTGGGATGGTGGTAGGATAGAAAGGAAGCCTTCCCCAGCAGATCTTAAAGTTCTAGTACAGAGCTTGTACAGGGAGATATGGTCTTTCAAATAGCCCAGACCTAAGCCATTTAGGGCTTTATTGGTCATAATCAGCACTTTGAATTGTGCCCGGAAATGAACAGGTAGCCACTGGGGCTGTTCTAGCAAGGGAGTTATATGCTCTCTGTAACTGGCCACGGTCAGCATTCTAGCTGCCACTTTTTGAACCCGCTGAAGTTTCCAAACCGATTCCAAAGGCAGCCCCATGTAGAGCACTTTAAAGTAGTCCAACTGAGATCTCATCAAGGCATGTGTCACTGAAGCCAGATCTGACATCTCAAGGAATGGGCACAGCTGGCGCACAAGTTTTAACTGTGCAGATGTACTCCTGGTCACTGCTGAAACCTGAGCATCCAGGCTTAGGGTTAAATCCAGGAGAACACCAAGGCTGTTAGCCTGAGATTTCAGGGGGAGTGTAAACCCATCCAGCATAGGCAAAGTTCCTATTCCCTGATCTGCCTTTTGACTGACCAGGAGCACCTCTGTCTTGTCTGGATTGAGCTTCAATTTGTTTGCCTTCATCCAGTCCATTACTGACAGCAGACATTGGTTCAGGACCAAGACAACTTCCTTGAATTCTAATGGAAAGGAGAGATAGAGTTGGGTGTCACCAGCATATTGGTGACACTGAACCCCAAAACTCCAGATGACCTCTCCCAGCAGTTTCATGTAGATGTTAAACAGCATGGGGGACAAAACAGAACCCTGAGGGACCCCACAGGCCAACAGCCAGGGAGTCAAACAGGAGTCCCCCAGCACCACTTTCTGAGTTTTCCCCTCCAGGAATGACCAGAGCCATTGCATGACAGTGCCCCCAAGTCCCATCCCAGAGAGTCTACTCAGAAGGATACCATGGTCGATGGTATTGAAAGCCACTGAGAGGTCCAGCAGAACCAACAGGGACATGCTCCCCCATCTAGCTCCCAGAGTAGGTCATCCACCAAGGAGGTCAAAGCTGTCTCCATCCCATAACCAGGCCTGAAGCCAGATTGAAATGGATCTATTTCATTCATTTCATCCAGAAACCTTTAGAGCTAAGAAGCCACCACACACTCCAAAACCTTGCCTAAAAAAAAGATATGGAAGACTGACCGATAATTATTCAAGATGGTGGGATCCAAGAGGGGCTTTTTAAATAGTGGCCTCACCACAGCCTCTTTTAAATATGCTGGGAACTTTCTTTGCTGCAGTGAGGCATTCACCACTCCCTTTACCCAGTCAGCCAGTCCCCCTCTGGCTGCCTTTCAGAAGCCAGGAGGGGCAAAGATCCAGTATACATGTGGTGGCCCTCACCTCTCCAAGAATCCTGTCCACATCCTCAAGCTGCACAAAGTGAAACGAATCCATTAATACAGGACAAGCAGGTGCCAAGATTACATCTACTGGACCTGTCCTAACTACAGCATCCAAGTCAGAGCAAATCTGAGTGATTTTGCTTGCAAGGTGCCTTGCAAATTCATCACAGTGGGCTATAGAGTGGTCATCATTTCCTTATTGTAGGCCAGAATGTAAAAGACCCCTGACTGCTCAAGACAGCTCTGTTGGACTGCACTGTGTAGATGCAATGGTGGTAAAGAAGTATGATTTCTTCGTTGCCATGATTGCCACGGCATAGGCCTTCGAATCATGGCTTTGGTAATCTTAATGCTACTGATTTTTTTTCTCATATGTGTACTTTTTTAGCAGGATTTATTTTCTTATGCTCAGGGACATATCCATATACAAACAAAACTGCTTTGTTTGGACTTGAAGTATGATTTATATAAACTCTTAATAGGTTCAGAGCAATAAGTTATCACCTCTGCCCTGCCACCCAAAATCTACACTTGTGGGAATGTTGTTACCCTGATTTCTGGAGGTCCTGTGAGGGACACCTAAATACTCTCCAAATTATACAAGTTGGGGAAATTAGTCAAAGAGCACAAGTTAGCAATGCGAGAGGCAGGACAACAGAGCGAGATCTTTTACCCAGCATCTACGGGGTCAGGCCGAGTCAAGGAGCGAACAGAAGTGAAATAATAATTGGTGTTTTATTAAAATACAGTCAAACAAATGTATGCAGCACACTCACACAGATAACTAGAGAAATAAAGGTTGGAATGGGATAGAGGGATTTTAAGAGGAGGTTTTTGGTATGGGAAATACTGCACCTGTCCTGAAACCCGGGTAGTCTGAAGATAGAGTTCATGGATATGGAGGTTCTCAGTACGTGGGACTGAGGGAAAGGCTCGCCAAGCAAAGCGGCAGCAAGGCAGTATGGAAGTCTGGAGCGATCCTAGCAATTTGAGCAATCCAAAGAAGTGCTCAAAGTCAGGGATTCTTATAGGGAAAATTGGAGCCGTAGGCTAGTCGGTTCTTGGGGAAAACAATGAGTTTTGGGCTGGAGACAAAGCCTCCGAAAGGTCAGAATTTAGCATGCTTGAGTTAGGTCTGAATTGTCAGTAGGATAGCCAATATGCAAACGCAGAGTTCTTGACACTTGAGTATTCGGCTCGTCAAGCTGCCTGCTCGGCGCAGGGAGTTCTTTGTAAGTATCGTGCATACATAATATGGTACTTGCCTTGAGGTCTCCTGAAGCGGCAGTTTAGCTATTTCTGGCCAGCCTGTATTGATTTGGAATATTCCAGTGATTAGCGACCGAGCCTGTTTGCGTGCTTGTCCGGGGGCCTTGCAAGCATGTGGGAAGGAATAGGTGAGGAAGGCCAAATTATTGATATCAAAATGATATCTGGTGCCCCCCAAGTCTGTCTAGAAGCTGCGGTAACAATGTAGTGTAAATGTAGAGGTTAACATAGGCCCTGCATACCTTATTTTCCCTCTGAAGAGTGAACTCAGGACCTCTCTGGAAAGAGTTTTGTTCTCATGGAGGGAAAATGTGTAACAGCTGCCTGACCTGGCTTTAGTAGAGATACTTTGTCTTTCTTTATATTTCATACATAGTTATGTAATGGGGCCAAATAGACAAGACCAGCCACATTGAGGCATAATGGCTTAATTCAATCTTTCTAAGAAACTTTTCTGTTTCATGGTAGCTTTCATTTGATTCTAGTGCAGAAGAACAGGTCAGCTGTAGCCACCCTAAACATTCTGACCAAGTACTGTGTGTTACACACATATGTATTTTAAATGAAATTTAAGGCATTCATTACATTATCTTCTAGAAGCTACAATAGCAAAATAAGAAGAGAATTAAAAAGAGGGAACAATAAAAGCTAGAGAAAGGTGAATTCAAATCCCACTTCCTACTTAACTCAGGAAGATCTAAAAATCTAAGCTACCACACAATCTCCAAAAAATTACTTAGAAAGCATCCTTTTGTGGCCACTTTTCTATGCACGGATGAAAGTAAAGAGTGTTGGCACCAGAAAAGCCCTTGATAGCTATAAAATCTCCTAGTCTTAGAGATTCCACAGAGTTGGCATATAGCCTGATATTAATGTGCTCAAACTGAATGAGCATTTACTAGTTAGCACTAGATTAATTCTCTGTGCAATTTCACAGCGAAGGGATTCTAGACAGTTAGAAGGCCACAGCCTCCGATATAAATTTGCACAGTATCTGTTTTTCACTTCCAGCCTTCTTTTCTCTCTCTTCTTTTCTTTTCTTTTCCTTTCTCTTTTCTTTGTCCTTTTCTTTTTTTAGTTTTTTTACGAGATAACATTTTTATGCATTTTTTTCTTACAAGCCATGGATTCAAATCAACACTGGCCATAGGTACACTGTATAATATTTTTCCTATAGATGCAGTAACATATGTTCAACAGATTGCTTTTAATACTTCCTACACCTTGCCAGTAGCTTGTTAAAATATACCTGAAATAAGATGGATGAATAAAATTTTAAAGATATTCTTTATAGTCTTACAATGCTGACAGAACTGGTAGAGAATCTGTAACTGCAAGCAGATTGAGTCCAAATGTATTCTTCAATACATGCTTTCATTTTCCCTTTAGCAAAGATGTAAATTACATATTCTTTATTTTCAAAAGGACTGGACTTTTTGTTTTAAACTAGTTAATCTACACAAAATGCTAGAGGTTGGTGCATTATTTTCCATCAAATATTCCTCGAGTCACCTGCTATTTTTAATCTACACATCTATGTTCATACAAGCAGATGGATCCATGTAAAACATACGAGACAATTTCAGTCAAATAGTCTTTGCCAGTGTGGTGTGAGAGCCAGAGTTGTGTAGTGGTTTGAGCATTGGATTGTGACCCTAGCGACCAGGGCTTGCTTCCTGGCTCAGCCGTGGAAACCCACTGGGTGACCTTGGGTGTGTCACACTCTCTCAGCCTCAGAAGACCCCTTGATAGGCTCTCCTTAAGGTTGCCATAAGTAGGAAATGACTTGAAGGCACACAACGACAAAATCTTTGCTTATTTTACATTTGCATGTTATCTGAAAAGTGCAGACAAACATTTATAATCTGTGTTAAACTCTGATGAAATTCTCCACATCAATACGGAGAAATCCATTGTTTTCCAAAAATTGGCCAGTAATAATTTAATAATTTTCTCACGTTAAAAGCAATTTCTTCCATATTATTTAATTAAGATAGCATTAAGTTTAATTAATTATTTATTTGGAATAGTCTTACTGTACTCCAAATGTAGTCAAATCACGTTTCGAATCTGTTTTTATCTAGCCATTCACTTACAATTGTTATACATAAACAGAGAGAGAGAGATTATATACAAACATTTTCTAGAAGACACTAAAAGCACTATAAATGTATAAATGACTATATAAAAGAAACAGAAAAAACAATATCTAAGAAAACACAGAAACAAGTGAATTAAAAGTAAAGAAGTAACAGAGAAAGGAAGGAAGAAAATCAATGAGAAAAAAAATCAACCTCCCCTTCCTTTTATACAGAGTACAGCTTAATAGTTGTTCCAAGCTTCTCAAAACAGAATATCTAACCTTCTCTATTACTAATTAGAACTGTAAATCTGTTACATGTTTTGTAACATCTTTGGCTTCCAGATACATCTATACCATTTTATATTCTAAAGGTCATTACAGAATTCATGGACCAATCCATTTGTCATCCTAAATCTGTGACTATATTATCCTACTTTGTCCAGATCTTCATCTTGAATTTAACTCCCCACTTTACAGAAAAGCATCCTTACCCTTATTGCTTCTCACATAAAAATTTAAATACACTATCCTGAGACAGGACTCTATTTTAGACATCTTTCACCTCCTTCAATTTTACAAAGTAAATCAGCAATCACATATAACTTTATAAAATCACAGTTTTGGGACAACAGCCTTTTTTTTTCTTTTGATTTTGTTCAGTCTGCATACAGGTTCCCATTAAATTCATCCCCCCTCCCTTCTCTCCTCCTAGGGGGTGAACTCTCCCTTTCACCAATTAAAACCTCTTGATCATAAATTTTCCCTGAAAAGGGGAACACTCTCTGCTTCTACTTGTCCTCGTCTCACCATCTGGTTTTCCTCTTGATTCGTTTCTGTGTCCAAATGTTATGTCTTTCTCTGTATCTTCTGTGTCTCTCCCTCTTATCTCTTGTTTCAGTTTCTTGAATTCTTGCCTCATCATGCCAGTCATGCTCTTGAAATCTCCAAGTATTTGCTCTGTTCTCCCCTACCCCTCCCAGAGGACGCTCCATTTTTCACTTACTCCAGCAATTACAGAATTAATAATTCACTTCCCTGGAATCTGGCTAGAGACAGCCAAGCATACAATACCAGCTGATAATGTCAGTGCTTTCTCAAGCTTTGATTATCATATTGGAGTCCAATGCTCTTTGCAAGTAAAATGCAATTCAATCTATTCACAAACTTCAACCCCATTTTTTTTTGTGAATTAAGATTTATTGATTCCCATCACGTTTTTGTTTTTGTTTGTTTTTAAATATGGTTGAAGCTGGCTGAAGAACAAGGGCTGCTCTTTTTAAGTTAAAAATACAGTAATGGTAAGCGCTTCTCCCCACCTCTGATGTCCTCCCAGACCTCTCTGAGATCAAATTGATTTAACCCCAGTTTTTAAATTCAATTGTCCCAGGGTTATGGAGCCAACAAATTCACTCAGCTCTTTATTGCAGAAGGAAAGCAGCTTCCAGAAGCTTCTCTGATCTATCGTAATCAAAAAGGTTTCTCACTTTTATAACTTCCAAGGTTGATATTAAAAACCAGGTTGCCAGCATAGAGCCATCAGATCTTGTGATCAGCTTTGTTTCAAAGCAAGGGGAAGATGTCACTCCCTTGGTCCTTCCCATTCACAGTTCTTTTACTAAAAGGTAAGTACATAAAATGAGAATTCTGGAGCGGAGTGGGTAGTCCTCCAGTCCCCCTTTACAGGTGTGGAATGTGATAAAAAAATATTATTAGATCCTTCTGGCTGGCATGTTACCATGAAAACTCTCCTGGCTACTCTGAAGCTGCCAGGAGTTGCTACCCACTGGCCTGCTGGAAATCGAATCTCTGCTTGGTTACAATTGTGAACACAATTCCTCAAGAAGGCATTAGTAATGTTTGATAGAAGACAAGATTTTTCTTTAGTAATTGTATTAAATTGTAATGGCTGAAGAAGGATTTGCAGATGCAGGGAACTGCTCCACAACATCAAATAACTGAGCTCAACACACTTGTGCAACTGTCTTTGAGGTTCACATGCACCTATGAATGAATTTTTAAACCATGTGTGCAACAACAAAATCAGAGGAAAACTTTACTTGTTACTGCATAGTTATGGATTATCTTTCAGGGCTGGACTGCTTTTAATATGTTCCGATCAAATAGGCATGCAAATAGGTCACAGATAGTCACTGAATTCTGTTTTTGGATCTGAATTTCTATACTATTTTGATTGGAACCATAACATCATACAGAATGAATATTTATATTGGTTTCTTCCAGAGCTGATTGTTTTGTTTTGTTTTGTCTTCTGGTGGAGGGAGCTTCTTGTCATTCAATATCTTTGGTGACCTTTGTATTAGTCGTGCATTAAAGAACTCACATTGCAATTCACAGAAGCACAGATGCTGCTCTCCTCTACCAACCTACTTTGTTTCTGTGGTCGCCTTGAAGGCAAGGCTGTGCTTGCCTCTGCAATCAGTCTGGGAAATGCTGGCTACTAGATCGTTAGCCATCTGGCAACATTTTGGGGATGAAAATCTTGGGGATTGTATACCAGGATGCTTCCTAATAATGCAAATTATGTATGACATGGACCTGATGTTAGGACTTGGATAACTCAGCCACTCGAGCCGGGGTCTGAGTTCATGGGTTTATGGCACAGAAGTGGTGCCCTGTCCTGCTAGGGTATCCATTTTGTGATTAAGATCCATATGATTGACTCTCCCCATCATTCGCCTTTGTTCTGCATCAAAATGTTGCCCTAGCAGCATGGGAGACTCAGCAGGAAATGGGTTTTCATGTGACTTAAGTGATTTGTCAGGGTCCCTTCAGTTAAGTTGCCAGAGGTCCAAGGATTCAGGCGCTTAAAAGTGAGTGGGAGAATAGACTTTAATAACTTCCCTAAGGAAAGCTTGAAAGGGAAAAGCTGTACAAGAAATTAGGAATCTAGTTAATTCATTAACCACAGACTTTCAGATTTGAATTGGATCTGTTCCTTTTGAAAAGACTTTCAGGCACTCATGACATAAGCCCTCTTTCTGCTTTCCTTTGATCCCAGCAATGTGTTAAAAATTAGTTGACTCTATTGTCTTCATTGCATATCCTCAAAACATCTGTGATGAGATACTGTAATATTTTAATTGGTTAATTAATCAGCTAAAAGCAAGACGAATGGCTTATTGAAACCTTTAATTGGTAGCCTTATGTCTGTTGTGCTTAAATGTTGTACTGTTGTTTTTTGTTTCTGTTGTTTTGCTTTGAAAGATTTGTTAAAATTCAAAGAAACTTTAAGCAATAATGGAATCATGTTTTTTTCAACCCAGCATATTACACTTCCAACTCAGTTTAGCCATCCTGAATTGTATATTTTATGTCATTGCTAAAAACCTTCTTGCAACCACTGAATAATTCCTATGATATAGGGCTGCTGTTAGGACCAAATAAGTTGCTAAAGCTCCTTATTTCAAATTCTTTTTTTATGAGAAGGGCTCTGGAAGCTAGCCATAGCAATGCCACAAATAAAAATTCATCTTCAGTGTGGCAAGGTTTATGCCTTAGAGAGAAGACAGTATTAGTAACATGTTATATTTAGGTTTGCCAAGCAATGAGACCAGTAACCTTCAGGAGTTGAAATAGAGAGTGTGAATAAGGAAATACCAACAAAAATATAGTTAGTGAGCCACAATATATCAGTAATTGGTAACAAATTCCAATAAACCTGCCAGCTCTGTGTGTGAAGATTATAAATCCTCTTTTGGCACAGTGAGCATGCCACTCTCCACTTATGAATATGTATTGTGGGATGATTTACATGTTTAATTTGCTGTTGACATGATGCTGGTCCATTCATTCTATTAACTCATATAGAAAGAGTTTGGCCTTGTATTTGGAACAACAGTAATAGTATGTCTCCTTATCTTAGAGTGCTTTTTAGTAAGTGTACCTACTGCCCTTTGTGAGAGTAAGGAGAGTCAGTATAAAAGGAAGAAATAAGAACATTGCTGGCTGAAGAAGTTTTACTTGCTGAGAATGGAAGCCTCACTTTTGAGGGTGATTTATCACCCCACACCTTCCCCTGATTTATCACCCTGCAACAGGAATACCTATCCCATGTTCACACATGCATATGCAGACATGGAGACAAACTAAAAAATTTTGAAATGAAATGAGAGCTAAGTAATAAAGAATCTTACTGATATAGAAAAGTCCGTGGCTATAGTCTCCCAGAATTGTAGAGAAACTCTTCCAGCAGCTGTGCCCTCTAGTAAGAAGAGAAATCCCTTTGTCTTCCACCACATCATATTCTACCCCTTTGGTTCGGCTTTCCAAAGGAAGCGTGACCCAAAGTCTGCATGTTTGTACTTATGCTATGCAGAGAAAGGCTTTCCAGCACTGAACTGGTATAACAGCTTTGGATAAGGGAAGATGGGGCTTCTGTTTCCCCATTCTGGTCTTGGCTGACCCCATAAGCAGCTCAGCTGCTGTCAGTGAAGCAGCTCTGGAAATGTTTTATCAGTCTGTCAGCATCTGAATATCAAAGAGGGTCAGGTTTATACATTAGGTGCACATTGCACAAAAACACTAATTCTGTGTGATATCAATATGTGCTTTTTTAGAGACTGACAAGGAAGCTCAACGGCATATGGCTTTTAATCAAAGAGTTACTCTGTTGGCAATAAAACAGTCTGATTTATCAGAAAGAGAAAGATCTGAGTTAGTTTTCCTATGTGCATTTAGAGATGAAGCTCCTAGTCTGCCAACCACACTCTTCTTTTCTAATAACACAAGGATTCCAGAAGTGTGTTGAATTCTATAGATTCAGAAGTACCATTGACTCAGAACATATTTCTATATACATTCAGCCATATGTGGATCTGTTTCGGTCCATTACAACATTAAGGGTTACACAATGACAAGTGGATTCTCACACGTGTGAGATGAGAATCACTAAAAATCAACAAGTTACAACATCTTTCTAGGGAGAAACTTGCATAACAGAAAGCCAGTGAGGAGTTCCTGCAAGAGGTTAGTGCAAATGCTGGGGTTAGTGCAACATGAATGATCAAAAACAGCTTAAACGACCCTCCAGAATGTACGTTTCTCCCCAATTTCTGTTTTTTGTTTTCTTTTTGCTTTCTGCTTTGTGCTAGCTATATCTTCCCATATTTCCATACTCTGAACTAGGAGGTGGAAAGTATAATATATACTGATGATTAAACAAACAAGCTTCAGAACTTAGAACCTCAAAGATTGGTTTGCTTAAACCATAGTTAATGTTAAATTCTTAATCCAGAGAATACAACAATTTGTGGTTAAGTATAAGGAGGTCAAAAGTTTGCAAATTTCATGGTTGTACAGTGAGAGGAGAGTAAACAGCATGATACCATTGTGTTGTTCATGGTGACTCATTCCCTTCTGTGCCCATTTAAAAGCGAAAAGGAAAGCTTTGGAACTCGTCTTCCTAGTCCTAGGAGGAGAGGGGATCCACATGGGGCTGAGTCTTGCAGCACCATGCAAACATGGCTCGTGTCGATGAAGAAGTAGGTGGACCCATGCCTATGCAGAGGCTTAGCTTTCTCAAAAGGCCAAAAATCTCTGAGAGTACACCGGTGTCCTTTCCTGCGCAAGCCAGCCCATAATTATCAGGACAGATATCTAAGCAGCCAAGGGTTTTGCCTCGTTGTGAAATGCATGTGATTATAGCCCTTCCTGTCTGGGGGGGACCCTGTGCTCAGCCTGGATGGTTGGGGTTCAGTACAAGGCCTGAGAATACTAACCTGCCTGAAACTAAGGCCGTTTCTGCACTACACTGTTATAGTGCTATTATTCCATGCTTAACATCCTATGGAATGCTGGAGTTTGCAATTTAGGGAGAGGCCTTTGGAATTCAGAGCCAGAGAGCTCTTTGGCCTCAGTAAACTGTAAACCCTAGGATCCACAGGAGGTTGAAAGTGGAATAAGAGCACTGTAACAGTGTAGGGTGGAAATGGCTTAAGCAGATGCTGCTACATGTAGTTTGTGGGACCACAACAGGATAGATGCACAGAAAACCTTTTTGTTTTGGCTCCAGCACAGCCCAGTAGAAAAAACAGAACTATTTTTTCATCACTCAGATAAGTCCTAACCTTGGAAAAAAAATGACCAGATATATCCTTTATCCTCTCCCTGTCTCCATTGCATGTGGAGCCAATTGCCTGGTGCAGCTTCCGGCGGGGCATTCTTCACCTGGAAAATGGTGGAACATCCTACCTCAACTCTTCTTAAATGTTTAAAAAAGCAGTTATTAAACACTTTAAAAAGAGTGGGTCTTCCTTTAGTGCAGGGGTGGGTAACTGTGGAGGGGAGGGAGGCCCATTTTTACCCCCCAAGCAGGCCACAGCAGGGCACCCCATGTGACTGGAACTGTTGTTGTGCCACTTCTGGTTTCAGTGACAGCTGACCTGGGGCCCTTCTTTGCTTTTGGAGGTTTATGGAGAGCGCTTGGGGGGATGGGAGCAAAATTGCTGTTTTTGCAGAAGTTTTGAGCTTGTTTTTTAAAATGGAGGGAGCTTTTGAGGGAGTTTCACAGAATGTTGGGGGCTGCACTTTTGGGCTCCAAGGGCTGCAAGTGAACCAGACCCCCTGCTCCTCCCGCAGAATCGCACAAGTGACATGTCAGTCCAAGCTGTCTTATATATATAACTGCTGTGATAATTCTTAATACCGATGTTTGTTATGTTTGCCTCCAACATCATTAGGCCTCTTGCATAAATCTGAGGACAACAGAGAAAATGGTGCTACACTTCATCTTTTCTTCTTAGCCCCACATGCCTCCCCACACACAGAGGCACATATAGGCATCCACAAACAACCCCAGTTTCTACAGCACATATTGTTCCTTCTTGGACACTTTCCAGTTTACCTTCCCCTCCCTTCCCTTTGAGCTATGAAGAGGGTGGTACTGGGGTGGAGGGAGTGGAAAAACACATTTAGATGATGTCTCCATGAGACTTCCTGTGTCACAAGAGGATATCCTCCCATAAGTCTTCTGATGCTACTGCTCATGGCTACGTCCTTGGTCAAGGAAACGTACAGGACTCCCCTTTCCCATTGCTCTTAAGTCTTCTCACAGGCTCCAGTAAGGACATTTTGTGTGTGTGTGTGTGTGTGTGTGTGTGTGTGTGTGTGTGTGCGCGTGTGGTTTGAGTCTGCTGTTAATCCCTTTTTATTTTTTCATCATTATACTATGAGAGATTCCCTAATTCAGAAAGGTTCTCCTTTTTATGGGTTGAGTTTGACCTGGATCCCATCCTGGGAAAAAAGATGGGATATAAATTCAGCGAATAAAAATAGATAAAAATGGTGTTATCGCAGCTTCTAGCCAGACTTGGGGGGCACCAGATATCATTTTGATATCAATAATTTGGCCTTCCTTACCCATTCCTTCCCACGTGCTTGCAAGGGCCCCGGACAAGCACGCAAACAGGCTCGGTTGCTAATCGCTGGAATATTCCAAATCAATACAGGCTGGCCAGAAATAGCCAAACTGCCGCTTCAGGAGACCTCAAGGCAAGTACCTTCATTATGTATGAATGCTACTTACAAAGAACTCCCTACCCCGAGCAGGCAGCTTGACGAGCCGAATACTCAAGTGTCAAGCACTCTGCGTTTACATACTGGCTACCCTACTGACAATTCGGACCTAACTCAATCATGCTAAATTCTGACCTTTCGGAGGCTTTGTCTCCAGCCCAAAACTCATTGTTTTCCCCAAGTACGGACTAGCCTACAGCCACATTTTCCCCTATATGAACCCCTGACTTTGAGCACTTCTTTGGATTGCTCAAATTGCTGGACCGCCTTGCTGCTGCTTTGCTTGGCAAGCCTTCCCCTCAGTCCGACATACTGAGAACCTCCATATCTACGAACTCTATCTTCAGACTACCCGGGCTCCAGGACAGGTGCAGTATTTCCCATACTAAAAGCCTCCTCTAAAAATCCCTCTATCCAACTCCAACCTTTATTTCTCTAGTTATCTGTGTGAGTGTGCTGCATACAGGTGTTTGACTGTATTTTTAATAAAACACCAATTATTATTTTACTTCTGTTTGCCTCTTGACTCGGCCTGACCCCGTAGACATTGGGTTCAAGATCTCGCTCCGTTGCCCTGCCTCTCGTATTGCTAACTTGTGCTCTTTGACTAATTTCCCCAACTTATAATTTGAAGAGCATTTAGGTGTCCCTCACAGGACCCCCAGAAATCAAGGTAACAATGGGGTGTCTTAGGCACTGCCAAAAAGTCATGAGTACGGAGGGCCGCCAGGCGTAAGAAACAGAAGTCTGAGAAAAGAGTTGTCTGTCCACAGAAACATCCTCAGAGGTGCTTAACTCTTTGTACCTGCAAGAATTCCAGGAACCTGCACTCCCAGTGTGCACTTTGGTGCTGTGTCAGCCCTTTCCTTTTATTTCTCCTGCAGTATAGCCCTCGCCGTTGATACACATCAGTTCAAAACACCAGATTTGACAACCCTTGCTAAATTTCCCCTTTGCAAAACATGCTGTGCTGTCATCTCACTTCTGTTGCTACTGTCCCAGGGCTGATTTCTGAAAGAGCCTCTGGGTCTCGCATGGTGACCTGTGAACAGAGGGACTGCCCTGGCTGTTCAGCAGTTGCTTTCCATGTGGCTATAATATGTACTCTCTGCCCTCAGCTAGATTGGTGCTTGCCTTCTGGCAAGAAGCTATTCTTCATTTACCTTAATTGCATATTTAGAGTTTCTTAAATAAGGTTACATGAGTGTCTGCCATGTGTCGTGGCTACTTTCTAGACCTGTCTACTTATTATTTTGAGAAATTCCCTCTAAAGCCTGACCTTATTTAGCTTCTGAACTTTGACATAGTTACAGCTCAGAGCATCAGAAGTAAATGCCAGGGAGCACTCAAAGGGAAAGGTGCTATTTTCTGAATTACTTATAACCCCTTGTAGTAAAAAGGATGTTCTTTGAATGTTTGGAGCTAGGTTAGAAGTCATTTCAATTAAGGAGCAAAGGTATCCAGCTATACCACTACTCATTTCACTTTCTGCTCCTGTAGTGCTTCTGAGGTTCAATTAGGAGAAGTAAAGATTAATACAGGCAGAAACCATGTATGAATTTTTAACGGATGTTAAACATAGCCTGCTCTGCAGTTTGATCAGAAATTTAGTAGCAACTTGTTGACAGCAAGGTTCAGCTTTTTGCAGATATTGGACTAGTCAGCTGATAATGTGCTTTTTCCTAAGTAGAAGCTGAAGATTATTTTAAAGAACATTTAAGAAGCTAAGAAAAGGAGAAAGGAATCCTGGTAACAATGGTATATAGACTTGGTATTGTACTGTAATGTGGGCAAAAGCTCACATGTAACCACACCTGCCAAGGCATTTTACATGGCTGCTTGTATGTCAGGAAGTTGTATGTTTGCTCTCCGAACATCATAAGCCTTCAGAACTGTGAGCATTTGTCATATTTTAAATTTTTGTAAGACTCCTTAGAATTTGGTTCCCCCCATGCAGTATAAATTTCCAGTAGTGGCAGCAGGGATATAGCTTGCTACTACTAAGTGGACCCTCCCTTCCTTTCCAAGGGCTTGTGGCACTACTCGTAATTTTTCTTGTATGGAGAGAAGGTGAGTGCATTGTATGTACATCTTAACTGTATGGGAAGAAGCTGAACTGTAGAGAACCTAAGCTGTGAATGCAATACCAGAAAAAGCCCTGAGACTGTGAACCTGGTCCCTTAAGGTTGCCTTCATTCTTCTGCTTCTAAATTTTCATCCTGTGTTTGCTATTATCCCTAGCCAGGGTGGCTTTTGGACATGCTGTGGCTGGGGATGATGAGGATTGTGGTGTCGCATACCAGAGTTCATCTCAGTACCTCATTCATGGAGTCTTATGAACAAGATCAAGATAATTTTTAGCCCTCATGTTTTTCACCACTTCTCTTGGGGGGTTATTTTTGTCAAAAAAGAGCATTTGGTAACATTTGGTAGATTTTTTTTGGAGGGGGGAATAACTGAATGCTAGCAGTAGGAACTCCCCATCCAGAAGTACCTTTAGTCTTCCAATAACAGCTTCATATGAAATGCTGCTCAGAAGGTATTGTTGTATAAAACCCAAGGTCACATTTTCAGACTGGACAAGCTTCACAAGTACGCATCTGCCTAGATCTAACTGGTATTTTGAAACAGTTTTTGTATAAACAATACAATGGCCATCTCTGCACGGGGCAAGGGAATCGCCCCATGATGCTACTCACCAGACTTTTGGGCTCCCCGGTCTGGTCCACGCTCTCCGGAGCAGTGCGTGGCCGCCGCTCTGCACTACTCTGGGGACGAAAATGGCGGCTTCTGGTTAGTTGAGGGTCTTGACCAACCACTGAAGCTCGCATGCCTAAAGCCCGCCCCTGGCAGATCAGAGGCTCGCACCAATGCGAGCCTGTGAATCTGCTTAAGGGACCAGGCTCGCAGTGGGGCGCTCCGTGCTTTTGAAAGACCTGTTTTTAGCGATCTTTCACAAGCACGCTGGACGACCACTTGGGGTCATTCCAGAGCAGGCTGGGGTGCGGATCTATGTTAAGTAGGTCCGACCCAGTCCGCTCCCAGGTGCAGACGTCCTCCCTGGAGGACGCTCTGCCCTGTGTTAAAAACCCTGTGTGGAAATGGCCATTGTTTTCCTTCTCCAAAGCTAAGTAAAGAATAGATATTCTTTTCACCTTTGCTGTGTGTGTGTTTAACATATTAATTGCTAAAACCAGTATCTCAATACCTTCTTTGTTCTGTTCTTGAAAATATTCTCTTCCCTTAGACAACCCATGCTATGATATTTGAATGGAGATTACCAATAGCCACTGAGGAGATCTGTTGTTGTTGTTGTTGTTGTTGTTTGCCTTCAAGTCATCTCCAACTTGTGGCAACCCTAAGGCAAACCTCTCACAGGGTTTTCTGGGGCTGAGAGATCTACTGTACTGCTAAAGTACATTGTTGTTGACTGGCATCAAGTCAACTTTGACTTATAGCAACCCTATAAATGAGAGATCTCCAAGTCACCTTATTAGCAACAGCCCTGCTCAGGCCTTTCAGATTCAGCGCTGTGACTTCCTTGTCTTGAGTTTATCCATCTGTAAGGCATTCTTCCTCTTTTCCTACTACCCTTCACCTTACCAAGTATTATTATCTTTTCTAGTGAGTCATGTCTTCTCATGATATGGCCAAAGTACAACAGCCTCAGTTTAGTCATCTTGGCTTCTAGGGAGTGTACAGGCTTTATTTGTTCTAGGATTCATTTTTTTGTCTTTTTTAGCAGTTCATGGTATACATAGAATTCTTCTCCAGAACCACATTTCAAATGAGTTGATTTTCTTCCTGTTAACTTTCTTCACTGTCCAGCTTTCACAACCATACATAAAAATTGGAAATACAATGGCATGGACAATCCAGTTGATAAACCTTTGCATTTCAGCTTCTTATCTAGTTCCTTCATAACTGCTTTTCCAAGCCCTATTTTACTTCTGATTTCTTGATTGCAGTCTCCATTCTGATTAATGACTGAGCCAAGGTATGGGAAATCTTTAACTATTTCATTGTCTTCATCATCTACTTTAAAGTTATGTAAATTGACTCTGTAGTCATTATTTTTGTTTTCTTAATGTTCAACTATAAACCTGCCTTTCCTTTCTTCCTTTCCTTTCTTCAGTAATTGTCCCAAGTCTTTGCTATTTTCTGTTAGTACTATGGTGTCATTTGCATATCTTAAATTGTTGATGTTCATTCCCCCAGTTTTCATGCCTCTTTTCTCTGGATGATATGTTCAACATACAAGTTAAGCAGACAGAATGATAAAATGCAACCTTACCTGACCCCATTGCCACCTGGAAACCATTCTATTTCTCCATATTCTGTCCTGACAGTAGCCTCTTGTCATGAATACCGGTTATGCATCAGGATAATCTACCATAGTATTCAGTGAGTCCTTGGTATCTCATACGGTTTGGTTATAGGACCCTCTCCACCACATCCTGGGGATACCAAAAATTCATGGATGCTCAAGTCCCATTAAATACAATGGTGTGAATATTTTCAAGCTGTCATTGGTTGAATCCATGGATACAGAATCTGTGGGTATGGAGCGCTAATTATACTGTAACTAAATATTAACCAGTTGCTTGCGTTGTTAACCATATGTTATTGTTTTTTATTCATACTTGCTGGAAGATATAGGTACAAATTTGTTTGCCTGTGACATGTTTATGGTAGGGCTTACTAATCTTGTTTTCCACGAGGGAACTATAGTGCTCTTGTTCTCTGTAGGGTACTACTTTAGGGAGGAGTGTTCTAGTCTAATGTTACAATATCCAGTGATGCCAGGCCAAGCTACAGTGTTTCAGAAATAGCCTTCTCTGGCCCAGATATGAACTGAAAACATTTCCAGTCATTTCAAAAATTAACTTAGTTTCAAAAGAACAAAATGACAATGAAGTGTGAATCATGTTGTTACTGTTGTCACTTGGCACCATGTGAGAGAAAACTAGAGGAGGAAAACTTGCTAAATCTGTGGCACTATGGCTGACCTTAGCTATTTCCTATTTCTTTGGACGTAAAGCTTCTGCATGCTGCATTCTCAGGCCCTTGGGTTTTATCATGATTTCCACTTTATGCTGCTATATCCTGTTGTTCTTTACCTCTAAATATCACTGGTCAGTGTATATTCACAATTCCCACCAGCATGGCTGTAGAACAGGAGTATTAAGGCAACAGGAAATTGTATGACTGAAGGGAAAGAATGAGAAGGGGATTTCATTTCCATCTTTATTACTGGGAGGAGCAGGGAGGAAAATATGACTGAGATTTATAGCTTGAGAAAATAATGCTGAAAATGTTAAAGCTGTCTTTTATAAATCAAGACTATGCTTTCATCAGGAAAACTGAAATAGAAGGGGTCAAGAGATGAACAAATATTAGTCATACAAACTCCATATTATTCTACTGACAACAAAGGGAGGGATGGAGACAAGTCAGATTAGAAAGAAGTAACAGCAAGGGTTGGTGATGAGGAACCAGCATGGTGTAGTGATTTGAGTATTGGGGTAGAACTCCAGGTAATATGGGCTCAGATCCATGCTCAGCATTGGAAACCCTCTGGGTGACCTTGGGCAAATCATACTCTCTTAGCCTCAGAAAAAAAGGCAAGGGCATACTGCCTTGGAACTAAATTGCTGTGAAAACCTTGTGAGAAGCTTGCCTTAAGGTTGGCATAAGTCAGAAATGACTTGAAGGCATATACCAACAACAATAGCAAGAGAGGGTTGCAGCAACTAATATTGCAGTTGCCCATTTGGGGAACAGTAGAATAAGAATTTTGGGGGTTTTGTGGATCAAGACCCTTTTTCTTTTTGCATTATACTACA
>CAOKZL010004634.1:0-21664 GCA_948472985.1 Iguana delicatissima | reverse complement strand
ATTAAGTTGTGATCTGAAAGAAATTTTGGTAATATTTCCATTTCTTTAATTATGGTGTGTAAATATTTTGAGATCAGAAATATGTCGATTCTAGACATTGATTTATGTACTTCCGAATAAAAAGTGAATCCTTTCGAGTTCCCTTATTTATAGTTCCAGACGTCCAGTAGAGTGAAATTAGTCATAATGTTAAAAAAAACCTTTAGGTAATTTACCTTGTAATTTCCTTCCTGGTTTTTGTGCTGATCTGTCTGTAGTTGGGTTCAAAACTGCATTCATATCCCCCAACAAAAGAATGTTCCGTTGATCTCTTTCTTGGGTATATTTCATCAATTCCATTTCTAATTTTGTGTAGAATTTATTTTTATTTCCTATGGAAGTATATATTCCAACTGCTAGAATTTTTATACTTGAGAAATTAATTTCTACTCCTACATAATGTCCATGGGCATCCACAAATATTTCTTCCGATTGGAATTTAGAATTTACATACATTATCACACCTCGCTTCTTTTTCTGAAATGTTGAAGTACATAGTTTCCCCAATTTCAGATTTCTTAGATATTTTGTGTCAACGTCTCGTATCCTCGTCTCCTGTAGACATATTAAATCCACTTTCTTTTTTTTCCAGAAAGTGAAGTATTTGCCTTCTCTTGTAACTTGAGTTGATTCCTTTAATATTCCAAGACTGTATTGTGATGGCCATCTTTCTTCTTTTATCAGTTCTCTTTGTATTTCTATTCTACTTCCAATTCTTGACTTAATTTCTCTTCTTCTTTCCTTTCTTCCTCTTCTTCTTTTTCTGATCCTTCTTCTTTCAGCTCCTGTTCGTTATCTTTAAATTCGCGATTACCTCTCACGGTTTTTCTGTCTTCTTGTTTTTGTTGTTCTTCAGGAATCAAGTCCGTTTCGATGTCCGTGTCTTTCCTGATTTTTTCATAGAGCCTTCTCAATAGTATTTCCTTTGTGCCACCTTTGTTTATAATATACGGAAATTCCTTCGGTTTTTTCCCGTCTAAAATTTATCCTGTATTGTCTTTTTTTGATTACTGAATATGGCACATCTTTAAAAAAAAATATTTCATTATTTTCAGTCATTAGCTTATGATCATAGTTTCTCTGAATAATTTTATCTCTAGTCCTTACTTTGGTAAAGCAAATTATAACGTCTCTTGGCCAGTTCTTTTCTCTGGCTAATTTCGAATTCAGTCTAAAAATTCTGTCTGTATCTGCTTTTCTTCAGTGCTTTCTATAAACGACACTAGTGCTGGTATTATGTTCTCATAAAGTCTCTCTTATGTTGTCTCAGGAATTCCTCTTAATTTCAGACATTTTTCACAGTATCGTAATTCTTGTAAATTTATCGTGGATTCTTGGTGTTGTTGAGCCGCTTTAAATGTTCTTTGGTCTGATTGTAATTGTTTTGTCTTTGTCTGTAAACTCGATACTTCACTTTTTATTTCTAAGATGTCTTTATTTACTTTTTCTATTTTTTTATTTATAAAGTCCATTTCTGTTTTAATGTCCATTTTTATTTCTGCTCTGAGTCTTTCATTTCATGCCTAATTTCTTGTCTGATTTCCTGTTTAATATCTTGTCTCAGATTTTTAAGTTCTTGTAGTAAGACAGATATATCTGTCTGACTTGTTGGTTGGGAGGGCATGAGATTAGCTGATGTAGTAGATGTATCCACTGATGCTCTCCTTCCTGTAGAGATTCGGGATAGTTTTGCTTCAGCTTGTATGGTCGCTTTTCTTTTAACTGTTGCCATAGTTGCCATTCTAGATCTGATAAACCGGCAGGAGATGGCAGCCTGTAGCTATGTCTCCTCTTCTTTAGTTAGTGACGATTACTGTTCAGCTGTGACAGCTTTATCTCATCTATTTGACCTTGTAAATGTAGCAGCTTTCCAAAGATGTTTATATTATAAAAATAGTTCAACAACTTTCCTCTTTCTTTCCCTTTTTCAAGAAATCCAACAGTATATCTTTCAAAAAAAAAAACCTTTAAATTTTACAAACTATTTTGAATAATTTCTAAATCATGTTCTAGTTTCATAATAATAAACAGTCAATAATCCTGCTGTTTTAAAATTCCAGTTAATACTCCGAAGATACCACTTATCCCCACTCAATTTGAAAAACTTAATTATATTTATCAACTTACTTATCAGTTTTATAAATATATTCACAGGTACAATATAAATGCTTTCTAAATTATTTGTAATACTATTACTATACTATTACTTAATATTATAAAGTTCCAGTGTTCGACAATTAACCCTCCAGAATTACTGTTGATTTTACTCTTCTCCGTCCCAACATCCTCCCACTCCTTCTTCACCAATTAACCCGATTTTCTTTCCCTCCTCCCTCTTCTCTCAATTTTATCTTGATTCCTTCTGATTCCTTCTATCTGCTCCTCGTTATATTTTATAATCTCCTCCTATCCCAGTCTTTCATCTTTCCCAGACATGAATTGTACTGAAGTCGTTTCTTCAGTGAACTCCGATAGTTTTACTAGCAAGCTCTAGCCTAAATCCTCTAAACCGTCTCAGTAATACAGTCCACTGATCCAAAGTTTATTATTTTTAATATTTATAATCCACACCTCCACAGGTAGTCCCGTAGAAAGTCTTTGTCTAAATTTATAGTATAGTCACAATGAAATATTATGGTCTGGTTTCGTCTGTTCTCTCCGTCTTGTCCACCATTCAACCGTCTTTTACAAGACCATATTATTTAAACCCCGTTCAAAAGCAATTTCTTCCACGTTACAGTATTAATTGATTAGAGTCACTGTTCTTATATGTATTGAATTTCTCTAATTTATATATGTCTTTATGATCCAAGAACAGTATAAATTCATTCAGCGAGCTCCAACACAGAGTTTAGAGAAAAGACTATTCCGAGCAGATTTGCTGTCCCCCTGTGCGAGCTCAAGCCAAATTTGTTGCTATTTTAGCAAAACAGCGTGTTATTGTTAGTTTTAATTTCTTAAATTAGATGGTTATCCTTTTAATTAGAGGAACACACCTTCAAAAGATAAGTGGTGACTCTTCTTTTTTGCTCCAAAGCACGCTATTTTTAAAAAATCTTTGGCGACGATCGTGCTGTTTATATTCAGCGGTCAGAAGCAGCTGTGGATGCTCTTCGACCCCAGCTCTCGTCCGCTTTCCCCGGTCATGACGATCAGAGATAGCTGGAGAGTTTTGGGTCCCCAGCGAGCCCTCTCAGCACCCCCTTTACCGGGGTGGGTAGTCGGCTGGAAAATTCTTCCAGCTTTACTGCAACTGACAGCAAAGGGTGACACGTAGTCGTCACTCCCTTGCCGGTCTCGGCGCTATGAAGACCAGAAGTTTTCCAAGAGTGAAAAGTTTTAAGGAGCAAGTAGCCATAGACTGGAAGGATTTCTCCACGAGAGCTGTAAGTACACCATAAAGGTTTCAAGTTGACGGGCTGGAACAACATAGGGGACAGGGGTTCAGTTGGGCTACTTCTGCTACTTCCACAACTTAGGCCCTTTCCACATGAGGCGAGTGAATCGCTCTGTGCCATTGCTTACCAGCTCTTCTTGGGTCCAAAGTAATGCAGACTTTCCCTTCAGCCCTTCTGCAGGGCTCCCCCATTAGTGGAGGGCAAACCGGAGCAGTGCGAGGTCTGTAGATCCGCACTGCTCTGGCTCAAAATGGTGGCTTCCTGTGGCTTCTGGCTCAAAATGGCAGCTTCCGGTGTCTTCGTGGGAATGGACCAACCGCTGACACTAGCCATGCCCACAGCCCGCCTTCCATTGATCGTAGGCTCACATTGGTGTGAGCCTGCGCATCTGCACAGGTAAGTAGGAATGCAATGGCGCGTTCCAGAAAATGTAAAGACCTGATTTTTTCGGTCTTTACTTAGCGCAAGGGAGGACCACTTGGGGGTGGATTGGATTGGACTGAGGTGCAGAACTAAGTTAAATAGTCCACACCTAGTCCAATCTAAGGTGCGGATGACCTCCATGCCAGGACACCTTGGCTCGTTTTAACTGCCTTGTGTGGAAAGGGCCTTAGAGTCATAGAATCTTAGAGCTGGAAGTGTCCTCGAGGTCCTACCATGCAGGAATAGATTACTAAAACACTCCCAGAAGATGTCCGTCCAAGCCTTTGTTTGAAGACTTCCAAAGAAGAAGAGACTGAAGCATTTGATTCCAGTGAATCTATAATCTCGAATACAATTGCTGCTACTCAGAGGCGTATCTAAGGTTGGGCAACTGGGACATGATCCCCAGGTGCCAATGCCAGGGAGGCACAAAAAGTGGGCCCCCACCCTCCTGCCTTGGCCTGGCCCCCCCACACTGGGGTCCTTCCTGGTCGCAGGGGGCAGCGATCATGGCAATAACCCTCCTGTCCCCTGCTGTCTGCCGCCCACTGCCCCCCACTTCTGCCCACACCACCAGGGTCCTTCTTGGCCTGGGGGGGTCGTGGTAGCAGCACCTAAGGGTGCAGTTTCCAGACTTGCCCTAGGTGCAAGTGAGCCTCAATAACACCATTGCTGCTATTAAACTATTTTATTCAAGATTATTTTATTGTTTACTACAAAATTATCAGACAGTTTACATAACTTAAATACCAAAGGATTATCTATTCCTAGATTGTATAAATCTGTCTACGGAGGACTGATGCACTCAGTTGGACTTGCATTTGAAGACGGGGAATTTGGTCCCTTCCAAATCTGTTGCTAAGATGTTATTTCAAACAATAGCTTCTTGGGATCTGTACCAAATATGTTCTTACAATATTGTTTTCAACAGTGGCTGCTGGTTGTGGAGGTGTAGGTCCTTAGCTCAGCATCCCAAGCTTTGCATTTGTATTCTTCATATTGTTGCATGCTTTCAAGTTTTTTCACACTTATGGCAACCCTAAAGTGAACCTATCATGGGGTTTTCTGGGGCTGAGAGTGTGTGATGCTCCCAAGGTCATCCAGTGGGTTTCCAGAGCTGAGTAGGGAATGGAACCCCTGGCTCCAAGATCATAGCTCAACACTTAAGACACCACACCACACCACACCAACTCTCGTTTTCTAGTTATAATCTGTGAGATACTGCTGCTTAGGATCAGAACATTTCATTCTATTCCCCCATTCTGATTTTCTGCCACAGTTTCCATTGTATCCTCACTCCCAGCATTGCGCAGCTATTAGGCATGCTAAGTCCTCACTGGGCAGTTTTCAAGATGTCGCCTTTAAGGTTTTTTTTTCTCTTCCTGGCAGATTTTTGTGCTTCTGGAAACCTAGGGTTCTCCTAAACTTGCTGATAATTATTTCGTGTGTGGATGGTCCCATTTTGTTTCGTAAGCCATGGCGCTCACAACCGTAACATTGGAAACAAGAGAGATGGTAACAAATGGTTAAGAGAGAGAGCTGTGAATCAAAAGTATCCCTTTTAAAATTTTGTCTTGGCTATGAACTCAAATGTAAAAATTGTATTGATCTAATTTGTAGGATTGTTGTGAAGGTTTACTGAGCTGATGACCAAAACATACTTTTAAATGCTAAATATTACTATCATAAGAACTTAATAAGAGCCTGGTTGGATCAGACCAAAGACATTGTGATGGGGCATGCTGCTTCTTGATTGGCAGTGGCACGTCACTCAGGTCCATCTCCACAGAAAGAATTTCAACAGACACCTAGGCCCTTCCCACAGCTTACCTGGGTCGATGGTCATCCCAGCGTCGTCCCAGCAGCGGCATTGCCAGGATGAGAGTGCAGACCCCAAGACTCCCCTCCACACTGGCTCACTTACTGCGGAAGGAAGCATAGTGGTCCTGCCTCTTCCTGCCACAGCACAGCCGGGTATTGTCCCGGGCTGTGCTGTGGCAAGAGGTGCAGCCATTGTGCTTCCAGGGCCTCTGCAGCTAAGGTAAGTGCAGGCACATGGCAGGGTGGCAGCACAATCACTGGTCATTGACAGGGAAAACCTGTCAATGATTTGGGGCACAATTGTACCACCTGGAATTGGAGAAGGATGGGATCACAACGATGTCATTCATAAGTGTTGTCACAGTCCCATCCTTCTCCCGTCCCTATGGCGGGTTGGGAGGGTGGAGCGGAAAGGGCCCTAGGTGCAGTGACTAGAGGCTGCAAAAAGACTTTTCAGTGTCCTCCCCCACTTTGACAGCTGAAACATCTTTTTCACAGCCTCTTGTCAGGATTGGGGCTTGTGGGGAGGGAAGTTGGGGGGAAAATAGAAAGGAGATGTCAGCTGCCAAACATCCACAGTTTCCCCCTGATCTGCAACTTCCCTGCACAACAGCAATCTTTCACAGAAATCCTGGCTGCAGTCTGCAGCTCTCAAATGAGAGATGCCAACTTTCTGGCAACTTCTTTCCTCCTCCTCCTCGGCCCCCTGCTCATCTGACAGCTGTAACATCTTTTCACAGCTGATAGTTTCTGTGTAACTTTGGGGCTGATGGTTGGTGAGAAAGGAGTCAGATTGTGGAAAACAGTACCCAGTACCTGTCAGCTGGAAAAGCTGAGCACTTTTCCATGAATGTTGAACAGTTTCCAGGGAAAGCTGCGCAGCTTTCTATCATCATTTCCAGCACCTCCCAAGAGCCCAGAAAGAAAAACAGATGGATTATTCTGACACCCACTGAGAATTACCATCCCTACTCCAGAGTCTTGGATCTCCTTGAAATGCCAGATTCCTGAGGAAAAGAAATCCAAAACTAGAATCATAGAATCATAGTTGGAAGAAACCACAAGGGCCATTGAGTCCAAACCCCTGCCATGCGGGAACACACCATCAAAGCACTCCCTGTGACAGATGGCCATCCAGCCTCTGTTTAAAAACTTCCAAAGAAGGAGATTCCACCAGACTCCAATGCAGTATTTTCCACTGTCAAACTGCTCTTATCATCAGGAATTTCTTGGTAATTTTTGATAGAATCTCTTTTCCTGAAGTATGAAGCCATTGCAACAACCAGCCTAGGGTCCTATTCTCTGGAGCAGCAGAAAACAAGCTTGCTCCCTCTTCCATATGATATCCCTTGAACTTTTTAAACATAGCTATCATGTCGCATCTTAACCTTCTCTTCTCCAGGCTAGATATACCTGGAGAGGAGCTGCTCCTAAGCTGCTCCTCATAGGGTTTCATGGTTTCCAGGCCTTCTACCATTTTGGTCACCTTCCTCTGGAAATGTTCTAGTTTGTCAATATTCTTCATCAACTGTGATGCCCAGAACTGGACACAATATTCCAGATAGAGTCTGACGAAAGCAGAATATCAGACTATCCTGTTTTCAAGCAATACTTTCTTGATCCAGAAAGGAAAACAAAGGGGCTCTGTAATGGCTGAGATTGGAAAAAGAAAGGTGCTGAAACGTTTATCTTCTTTCACATATCATCCGCAAAGCATCATTTATGGAATATTGCCGGTGTCATGGGCTTCCAGGACCTAGACTCAGACTCAGAGTCTGAGGCAGCAGAACCTGCTCTAAGCCCTGACACAGAGACTGCAGCAGCAGACCCTGCAGAGCAGACAGTACCACCACCCGCCCCAGGGTCAGAAGTGTCAGCCCCAGCAAAGAGCCCTGCTCACTCTGAAACAGAGAATGATCTAGCCATACCTACCTTTGCCCAGCGAAGACATCAAAAGGATCTCCTGCATCCCTACCAGCGAATTTATGCCAAGCACCAATTAATCAGGCACCCTGGAGCCTATAAGAACTGAGCCTTTCCCCTCTACCCTTTGTCAGCAATCAACTGGCCCTTTCTTCCATGCATGCTGCTGTTTGCTTCCCTTGCCTGTGTTTTTGCCTTTGACTTGTGTTTGTTTTTGCCTGCCTCAGATTTATGGACATTGTTGGGACCCTTATTGCTTCACATTTGCAAAACTATTTCCTTTCTTCATTAAACTGACCACTTACATTACAGCTGAGTTTCTGATCTGTGTTTGCTAGCTAGACCAAGCTTGGGCAGCCTGTGGCAATGGAAGGCTACCACAAAAGCTGCTATCTTGCTGTGAATCCACCCAATTCAGAGAGAGACTTGAAGGAGCTGTCCAACTCTGAAGACTTTGGGGCCTCCTACTAGATCTAAGGACCTGCTGTGTCCATCGTTTTTTGAATTGTTTCATTGGAGTGTCATTTTCAAAAGAAGGCTAAAGAGGAAGAGGAATAGATTCTATTCGTTTAAAAAAAATCCTTCATTTATATACTTTTCTTAAGAAAAAGTTTTTATGAGCCCTATCTTGTCTAAGCAAAGAATAATAAATAAAAGCAGGTGTGAAGAGTTCGAATCAAAAACAGATGGGTATGACGGATGTGATGTGAGGTCTCTATGGCTTCAGTCTTTAATCCCTGTGGCTTAGTCTGAATACTTGCCCCCTGATGCAATGTAGAAATAATAAAGGGAGAAGAGCACATGGAAGGGGTTTCTTATAATGGTTGGACAAGAGGCAGGAATTGGGGGAGGGGGTGGAGCAGACTAACTTATCTTTTCAGAGCTGGTTGTTCAGCTTCCTCCCCCCTTCACACTTTATCTCTGGCCATATTTGTATCATCATATAAAATACACAAGGAAAGGAAAGAAAGGCCTTTTCTGCACTTGATTGTTATAGTGCTATTATTCCACTTTCAACATCCTATGGAATCCTATGGCCTTGAGGCCCCTCCCTAAACTACAAACCCCAGGATTCCATAGAATGTTGAAAGTGGAAGAATAGCACTATAACAGCCTAACACTGAAATGGCCAAAGAGAAACCTCTTTAGGAATTGAGAGCTGCGAAGAGGACGAAGGTGTTCCAGGAAGCTGCACTTCTTCAATTCCTTTGCTGCTGGTATGGACAAAATCCCATATAATTAAGAGCCAGTAGGATACAGTGGTTAGAGGGCTAGACTTGAATAAGTGGGGCTCAAGTTCAAGTCCCACACTTAGCCACTGTGGGTTAGTCACCATTTCTCTGTCTGATCTTCCTTGTGGGTTTCTTGTGAAGATTAAACACAAATGGGGGAAAGAGGAAGCCATCCATGTATACAACCATTAGCTCCATGGGTAAATAATGGAATATAAATACGATACAATTAATGTGTATGCCAGTGGAATCTGCTGCCTGGGAGTGTGGTAGAGTCTCCTTCTTTGGAGGTTTTTAAGTAGAGGATGGATGGCCATCTATCGAGAGTGCTTTGATGTGTATTCCTGCATGACAGAGGATTGGACTGAATGGCCCCTGGGGTCTCTTCCAACTCTATGATTCCATGATTCCATGATTCTATGTCTTTTGCCAAGCTTATGGAAAACCCTGGTTTAGTCTGAATCAGGGTGAGCAAAATGTACATTGGGATCTAGCACTAGATCTTTGCATGATTGTCAGCAGGTCGACAGGGACTCCCATTTGTTTCAATAATAGTTATCAACAAAAAGATACCACAATCCCTCCTTAGAAAGCTGAACTAAAGAAAGCATTCTGGGGTAACCAGGAGTGGATTCTTACATGGAAGAATGTTTGTATAGTACAATTCACCCAGCAAGGTTGGGAGTTCTTGAAGAAGGAGTTGCAAAAGGCACAAACAATCCCAAGGAAGAAGAAAAATGGGAAACATCTGAAAAAAAATGTGGCTGCAGAGCAAACTCAAGGAGGAAGTGAAGCTTAAAAAGAGTAGATATAAAGAATGGAAGAAAGAATAACCAAGGGAAAGTACAGATGTGTAGCTCAAGCTTGCAGAAATAGTATAAGGAAAGCTAGTGCTCAGAATAAGCAGAGACTGACTAGACAAGCTTGGTGTTGTTTACTCTTATTTTCTTTTTCTCAGTTCCTAGTTTTTAAGATGATAACGGATGATGATGATGATCATGCCCTGAATTCTTCTCCTTTGTGTGTGTTATGTCCTGCTGGCCAGATTTTTTCGGGGGGAGGGTAGCTTTTCCTTTCCTCTGAGCCTGAGAGGATGTGACTGTAGTGCAGCTCTCTTCTTTTCCTAAGTCCTTCCACTTTGCCAAGCATTATCGTCTTTTCTAATAAGTTATCTGACCCCCATTATATGACTAAAAATGCAAAAGTCAATGGTTTGGCTTCTAATAAGAATTCATGCTTGATTTGCGTTGTTGATGTT
Source organism: Iguana delicatissima (assembly GCA_948472985.1). Lineage (NCBI taxonomy): Eukaryota > Metazoa > Chordata > Lepidosauria > Squamata > Iguanidae > Iguana > Iguana delicatissima. The sequence goes on along the minus strand of CAOKZL010004634.1, from coordinate 11,570 downwards.
GTTGCTGTGTGCCTTTAAGTTGTTTCTGACTTATGGAGGCTCTAAGATGGCCCTATAACAGGGTTTTCAGGAGCTGAAAGTGTGTGGTTTTCGTGGTTTCCATGGTCGAGTGGGAAACTGAACACTGGTCTCCAGGGTCGTAGTCAAAGCCTCAAACCACTACACCATGCTGACTCTAGGACCCATTTATTTGCCTTTTTGGTAGTCCATGGTGTCTGTAAGACCCTTCTATAATTGCATAATATAGAGAACTGCATAATATATGGAACATACATACAGTCTCCCCTCATCTGGCGTGACTTCCACACACATGGATGCAAGGTCAAACGAAGCGTCCATTCGATTATAGTCAGTGGATGTGACAGGCAGAAGCCAGTGCTGCCCCAGGTGTGTGCATGTTGTATCCATTGATTACAATATGACACAACAGTCAGGGGGTGTTTTTTGGAACAGAACTCCTGCATAAAGCAGGTGTACTGTAATAAAGAATATATAGTATAATTAACATATTGAGCAGAAGTTAACCAAAAGTACTCTGAGTGTGACACAGAAATACAAACAGTTCAACTGAATACCCTGCCCACACATTCAAGTAAATATCCAAACCAAAACAATTATTTATTGTAATCTTTGACACACAATAACCTAAAAAAACCCTGGTTTTAGTCCTAACTAGAGTAGTTCCATGAAGCAGTTGGATTTATCTGTCTATTGACTCACCATTCAACAACATATTCAGTGAATCTGCTCTAGCTAGGCTGAGTCAACAGGATTTTATCCTGTGACCCATTACCTCTGATTGTAGTCAACTGAAGGACATCCTTTGAATACTATAACATATAGAACTTTATCCACATTGCAGAAAAAACTTGTTGGAAAGTAGATTGGGCTGCAGTGTGCAATGTACCATCCCCCTGTGTGTGAAATGGTAGTAGGAGTAAATGCGCAGAGAAAGGCACTTTAAGGAAGAAAAAAAAGTTATTGTTCCCCAGTGTCCTGATTCTGGGAAGGACATTCATATTTGTCCATGAAGACAAAGTTTTGTGTGCAAGACCTTGGTTTGAGATGTGCCATCATTGCATCCTTGAAAACTGCCTTTATTTGCATTCTCTGTCTAGACCAAAAGAGCTTTTTGCATTCATGTTGCCCAGAAATGGTCCCCAAAACCACAATAGTCATCAGTGGTAACCCAATATAAATACTGCAGAATATAAATTAAAAAGGAAAGAGGGAAAAATCTGCACCCTAGAAAATGTAATGCACCCGCAAGGAAAAGTTAAAAGTAGAATGCAGATTTTTTTTTTGTATGTTTTCATAAGGGAATTGAGAATTTACACAGATGAGTTATGGCAATATTATTTAAAGGTTTATGCTGGACAAACATTGTGAAAGCAATTAAATATCTAACAGAGACCAAATTAAGCTGTTTTTATTGCTAGATGATGTAGTTATTTGTAGCTGGCAATTAAGCCCATTTTAAAGGTTACATACTGTAGCAAAGAATCTAAATAAAGTTTAGAACTCTACAGACCAGGCATATAAATAGTTATTTGACCGCAGCTGTGCTCTCGTGTCTCAAAAAGAAGGCTTTTTGCCTTAAGCAAAGAAGGGGGTGACAGCTGGGTCAAAATTTTCCACCTTTCTAGAGATGAACATAATTATTCTTTTTTCCATCCCTGAAATACAAAAACTTGGGACAATCCATAGGATGATACCACTAGGCACCTCATAATAAAGGAAGAATCACTTTGAATGAAAGTGGAACAATAAGTGCTGGTGTGTACAATGTCAGCCCCCATAGCTACATTCCCAGAAGAATCCACTGTTAATGTCTATCTGTTTCTTCTAGACCCACGGAGAGAGAAAGACAGCAAGACAGCTTTGGTCTTATTGGTAGTCAGAGGAGCTAATGTTAAGTGATGTAGACTCAAGTCGATAGACTTGGACTCAAGTCGGACTTAAGTCGCTTCAGTGACTCAACTCAGATTCAACCTGGCCATAAATGATGCACTAACTTGACTCAACTCAACTCGAGACTTGTATATTTTTAATGACTGACTTGATGCCCTTGCTTCAGTGACATAACACATTCATCCAGAAACCTTATGACTTTGAACAATGCTTCCATCTCTTCTACTGGTCACATGACAATCTCTTTCAAGCCCAAAGTGTGGGTGCATTTCTCAGAGGGGGACAGCAAACAGGTCAGGCAATGGGCTTGAGGCAGGGTTGAGGTCTGCTCAGCAGCCTTCCCTGCTGCATATCAGAGGAGGCTTCTAAAATGTTTCCAAAGAGCAAAAAACAAGGCTTGCCCCCCAGGGTGCATTTCTCAGGGTGGAACAGCAAATGTATTAGGCAACAGGCTTGAGGAAGAAGGATCCTTTCTTCTAAAGTTTTTGAATCTTCAGTAATGGGGAGTAAGATAGGATCCTATTTCCAACTTCCCAAGCTGCAGATGGCAAAATTGCAAATGTGGAGAGCCAACTCTGCTTAAATTGTTAAAACTGTGTTACCCTGTGACTTGGGGGTCCCGGGAGGGACTCCCAAATAATCACAACAAACACAACAAGATGGGGAAATTAGCTGGAGCACCCTCTTGGCTAACGAGAGGCAGGGTAACTTAGCGGGATTTTACCCAATGTATACAGCGTCAGGTCAGTGAACAGTCAGACAGTTTTAAACTAGCAATAATATTTATTAAACAATTATTAAGAAAAACACAGCCTCATAACTAAATAAGAAATAGAAAAGAGAGTTTTTGGGGAATGGGTGATACGCTACCTTTCGTAGTCTTGAAGAAAGCCAGTTGGAGAGAAGGAAACCCAGCACGGCGGCCGAGGGGAGCTCACAGAAGAAGCGGCAGCAAGGCGGAATGGAGGTCTGGCAAAGTCCTTCAGCGAAGTCCGAGGAACTCTCGGAACTGGGGATTTTTATGGGAGAAGGAATGACCATGGGCTAGTCTGATCTTGGGCAAAACAATGAGTTTTGGGCTGGGGACAATGTCTCCGAAAGGTCAGAATTTACATGATTGAGTTATGGTCCGAATTGACAATAGTATGGCCGGTATGTAGATGCGGCTAGCTTGGCAGTTTAAGCACTTAGCTCGCCAAGGTGCCCTCTCGGGGCAGAGGTCTCTTTGTTTTAATAATGAAGGTGTTTGTTTCGGGAGGTCCCCTAAAGCAGATCTGGCAGTTTCTGGCTTGCCTTGGTATAAACAAATGTGTCTCAGCAGATAATAGCCATGCCTAGCTTCGCGCTTGTTCGGTGGCCTCACAAACAGTTGGCTGAGGGTGGCAGAACAGGGCCGAATTATGATATCAAAATGATATCTAAGGTTACCAGAGGCCAGGCCAGTTCATGGTGGTAACAACTGAATTTATTTCTCTCTATCCAATAATTCTGGAATTTTGGTTGGGGTATAAAGTTGGCTCCCATATTTGAGACTTGACTTGAAAGTATCTTCAAGGACTTGAGACTTGGAGTAAAAGACTTAAATACATAACTGCTAATGTTATGGCTGAATAAACCATCATGAAGCACAGACATTCAAAACAAGTAAACAAACAGAAACTAATACAGATTGAGCCTCTGTTATTCAGAAATTTGAAAATTTCCAAAACGTGAAACTTTTTTGCCACCAGCTGCTGGCTTATGTATTCAAGATGGCCACGGCGGGACTCCTGCTCATTTGTCTCTTAGATCCTCAGTTTTTCTCTTTTGGCCACCAGTCACCCACTTCTGCCTTTACTCATTCATCTCTCAGATCCGGGAACCACTGTGGCTGCTGCCTGGAAGGTAGAAGTGGGCTGCTGGGGACAAAAAGAGAAAAACTGAAGATCTGACAGATGAGCAAGCAGAAGCAGCACAGCCTCCACCACGAAGGTAGAAGCAGGTGGTTGGTGGCAAAAGAGAGAGACTGAGGATCTGTGAAATGATGGGGGGGTTGGATTTTCACTGAGCATTATGCTTGGACTCCCACCATTTCAAAGATCCTCAGTCTCTCTCCAGCCTCAGACCTGATACACATGGGGCTATTGCAAAATGAGACATGGGGCTATTGCAAAAGGGTACTGTATTCCAAAATCAGAAAGAAAGAAAGAAAAGAAAGAAAGAAAGAAAGAAAGAAAGAAAGAAAGAAACAAACTGAAATACAGGACACTTCTGGTTCCAAGCATTTAAGATAAGGGAGGCTCAACTTGTAATAAAATCTGACAGCTACATTTATGAGCCATAACTGCAAGCCTATACATGGTTACCTGGAAGTGTTGCATATTTATCAATTTTATCTATTTTCTGTTGATAAACCCCTGTAGCAAAACAGTAAAATTTTTGCTATATCATTTTCTTTGCCTTAACATTCACCTTCTACTTTAAAAGTTTCTTTCTCTTGTTTTCCTTTTTCTTGGTTTCCAGTTTTTATAATAACGGATGATGGTGATGATTATGCCTTGAATTCTGCTCCTTTGTGTGTGTTGTGTCCCTTCAAGTCACCTGTTGACTTACAACAACTCCATAAAATTTTAATAGGATTTTCTTAGGAAAGGAATACTTTGTGCTGTCTATTCATTTTCACTTAAATAATATTTAAGATATATTTACACCACCATTGGAAACAATGCCTGTTCAAGGTGGTTTGATCAATAAAATATAATCCACAAGGTTGCACCTCTATTTTTTTTAATTCTTCCTTTTCTTTTCCTTATGCTGTCCATTGTCTATTTTCTCCTTTCTTCTCTGAAACTCCAGTCTAAGGCCCTTTTCACACGGCATTTTCCATGAGAAAGGGCCCCTTGAGCATTGCGCAAATTGAGGAGCAGTCCACATGACGCATTCGCATTTGCGCAATGCTCCAGGGCCTGGCAGGCACAGCTTGCACACTTTTTCATTTTCGGCTTTAAGCCCAAAATGGTGCGCAGTCGCGCATTGCTCTGGGGCCCCATGCGCACTTACTTTGCGTGCAGAGCTCCGGAGCTGCGGCGCTTGTGCTTCCTGCCCAGCGCAGCCTGGGAAGGTCCCAGGCTGCACTGCAAAAGGAAGAGGCGGGATTTTCACGCGAGCAGGCGACAGCTGCAAAGCTGAAGGAACCGGGACAGAAGAGCCTCTTGTTTGAGGCTGCTCGTGCGAGCCCTGCACCCCAGCGCCATGAAAAGGTAAGGTGCGAAAAGGGCCTAAATCCTGACTAGACTAAACTAGACTAGACTAGACTAGACTAGACTAATTGAATCCATTAGATTTATCTACATGTTGACTCAACAATTGATTGAATGGGTTTACTCTAGTTGGGACTAATGAACTGGATGCCAGCTTCCTCTGTAAGCAGTTCCTGTTCCTAAACATGCCTGTGCCCTGCAAATAGAAGGAGCTGTTGGTAGTTTCAGTCCAGCCAAAAGACTGCAGTACAATCAGAGTGGGGATAATGGGTATGGGATTAGCAATCAAGGCAGTGGGTCAGCTGAGAGTAGCCAAAGGAACACCGGCTGCCCCCCCCCCAGCCCACAGTTCAAGAAATACTGCATTAAGGGAATGCTTAATTTTCATGCTTATCACACTAGTAAATTGCTTTTGGGTCTCTCGGCTTGAAAACCACTTCTATCATACTTAGAAAAGTAGTGGAATAGCAAGGCACTATTTTTGCACCATTATTCATTTACACTACCCTGTCTGCTCTGCCTCTGCTCCATATCGGTGTTCTTTAAAAAAAAAAAAAAGTCATGCATTTGTGCAATTGCATAATAATACTATTATGGACCACCACCACTCCTTCCTTGCCCAGATCAGGAAGATCCATGCACACCATGCAACTCCACCTTTTTTTTTCTGTGCTTTTCCCTGCAAACCAACACTTACTCGGTTTTGCTTTTGCGTATTACTTTTCAAACTTTTGTATATTTACTCTTTATTTACTCTTTAAACTCTTTCTGAACCCTGTGGTTTTCCGGGCATTAATCCTTAATAGATTACATCAGAATTGCACTATTATGCTACTCCTCCTATTAAAATAATGTTTTTTAAAAAACTCATGTCAGAAAACCAGCATACAGCTGTCCTCTGAGCAATCCCAGTGTCCTCTCACGCCATCTATCAGAAGTTTCCCTCTGGAGATCTCTAGCAAATCTCCATGGCAGGAGCAACAAAACCACACCAACACTCTGCTTTACCTGTGCTCCCAATATCACACTGAAGTAGAACAAGATGTTCCCACTGAAAGTGGTTACTAAGCCATAGAAAGATAGGGGATCATTAAGGGATCTTTTCCAGTGGGAAAAGAACCAGTTTCTAAATGGCCCAAGAGTGGTACAGCCCTGGGAGAGCCACAACGTCACATGATAAGCTCCAGGCAAAGACAGGACTGATGCAGTGCAATTGCAGTAGAAGAGTGTCATATAAGAAGCTCCTTTGTGGAAGAAAACAAGTCAAGTTTGACATGTACAGCTGTAGGTCAAGTGATGGTGGACACTTTTATCAGTGGAAGCCAGCCATTGTATTCAGAAAGATTAAACCATATCCCTTGTCTGCTTACCAAATTGGAGAACATGGGAAGCTTCTTTACAACAGGTTAGACTATCTGTCTGAAAACAAGAAATTGAGATCTAAATTGTCCAGTGTTGCTGAAGACTGACATAGGCCAATGTTCTGTTCTTAAAATGGCCAGCCTGATATTTCTTGAAGTCCACAAGCAGGATGTGAATGGAGGAGCAGCCACCTGCTTGGTGTGTCGTAGCTACTGTCTCGTGACAATAGCTTTCGTGACTCCTAGCAGTGGCTGATAGCCTTACCCTCCATGTTTTTTGCTAAACCTCTTAAATTGGTGACTTTCAACACATTTGGAGTAGTGAATTCTTTGGTATAACTGGGTGAAGAAATCTTTCCTTTTAGCTCTCCTGAATCTCCCATCATATCCTATCTTAGTCCTGGCACGCTGATAAATCAAACAAAACAAACTGTATATCTCCCAGCTTGTTACTTACTCCCAGGCAGTAAGCAAAGAGTCATAAATAAAGTCCAACATAAACAAAGTCCAGAAGGGTTTCATGGTAAAGGAGTGCCAAGGACAATCCGAGCATTTGTCAAGGTATCCAGCACAATAGCAGGTCAGACAAGCTCTGACAACTCCTGGAAGGGAAGGACGCCAGCTAAATAGACCCAAAGCCTAGTGCAGCTGTGCCTTGATTGATTATTGCCAGTTATAAATTCTGAGAGAGCGATGCTGGGTCTCTCTTTGCTGCCTGTGCTGTGCAAAGCTGGGTCTGGGTAAGTGTTCTTCTGTATCTGAAGAGGCAGGACACTCTGCTGGAGCTGGCACCACCCTCTGCTCTGTTTCTGGCACTGTAACTTCTCTCTGTACACCAGTCTCTGGGATGCCCTCTGCTTCAGACTCTGAGTCAAAGTCCATGCTCTGGAAGCAGGGCATGACACATCTTTCAGCCCCATGGCCCAAGATTGTTTAGGTCAGAGCATTCTCCAAGGGAGAGATGCATACTGAATGTTGGTGGAGTACAAGATAATGGTGGATTGTTGCTGTTTGCTATCAGACACACGGCAATCCTCATGTGGAAAAATGCAAATTCTGCTTAGCCTGGATTATCCTGGGTGCTTCATTACCAAAGGGATTTGATGCTGTGGGATCCTGGACCAGTGCTTCCAGCAAAGATCTTGTTCATCAGTTGGTCTTTTCAGCTGCAGGTACAAGAATCTGAACCTTGTGTAGCTTCTTCTCTGGACATCCTGAGGAAAAGTTAATGTTCTCTAAGTGTGCTTGAAAACTTCCCAGGCCAAATTGGTGGTCTTCTTCTCCTTCTTTTCCTTCTCCTTCTCTTTCCGCTTCTTCTTCTTCTTCTTCTTCTTTTATGTAAACTGCCTCCAGGCTTTCTATTGAACGGTGGTTTGGAAATGTCAAAAATAACTTCAGTAATAAATATTGTTGTCAGATTGCTGAGCTAAGAGGACCTGCTTCTGTAACCGAGCATGGTAATTTTTCAGTATTTTATTTTCCTTAATGTGAAAATAATGGAAGATATTTGCTACATGTGATCATTTTGGAGATGTCTGGTATAAAGTGGAAGAAAAAATAAAGGAGAGAATTTGATAAAATATTACTGAAGTCCTGAACTGAATAAAGATTCAGAGAGAAGTGGATTTTGAAATACAATGAATGCTTACAAATTATTGTTCACTTCCATTTACAAACTTGGCTAACAAAGTAGAACATGACAGTGCTTTGCAACTATCTTGTAATAGTGGCAGTCAACCAAAATGTATATTTCCTTCATTTTCTTTTATGTTTTACAAAATACTGCAGAGACTTATCTTGCAAAGCTTGCTGACTCAGGGATTGTGGTCTAATGGTTCTCATTCAAATTTCACAACAGCCATAGAAGACTTACCAAGTGGCTTTCTCACCAACAATATGGAGATATGACCCCAAGCTTCTGCCCGTCTTTTTAAAATTGATCTTTCATATTGTTTTCCATTCAGGAGATTCAAATGTTACCATAAAGGAAACTACAGGGGATAACAAACAAAGAACAAAGAAAATTATAACAAACATGCTTGCAAATCCAATATATACATTTGCCACATTACTAACATATTATAGATAAGAATTTATGACAAATTCCCGCAAACTGTGTCGAATTTCTCTTGTTTCCAAAATAACAGGATCTGATCTTGACAGAAAATAGCATGTGGGGAAAATTACACATTTTTGGATCACCAAGGCATGAAGCAAGCACTTTAATTCAGAAACCCATGTTTGTTTAAAAGGCTGTCCTAATTCTGCAGTGAGTTACCATATTTGTTCCAGCTGGTTAGGAAAAAGAGTACAGTCTTCATCATACAGCGTGGCAGAGTCACGAGTAGGCTTTCCTCCTTTGGGTGTGTGATTTGTTATGTGTGCCCAGGCAATGCTTAAGAACTAGTAACCCCGAACTTAATAATGAAGGTTGGAGCCACAACTGGGATAGCTAGATGTGTGAAATACTCTCCCCTCAAAAACAAAAACAAAACTGCCCCCTGCTCCTTTCTGTGGAAAGCATTCGAAGCATTCAAAGAGTCTGCAAAAGAAGATGAAGGTGTTTCTCCATTCAGGGTGAAGTATTAACCATGCTCACATTTTGTTTTGTGAAATATTCATGTTATATCACTGGATAATTGCATTATTAGGATTCAGGGAGGCTGTTCAGAACGAGGAAAGGTGCATCCAGTGGAGTCCACACAAGAAACTGAAGACATGCCTCAAGATGCTCAAAAGATGATTGTTATATCAGGAAAAAACATCCAGACGTGTTTCAGCCTACGTAAACTCTTTTTTTAGGTGGCTATATAAAATAATAAAAGAACAACAGGTAAATGTACACAGTCAACCCTCCACGTTTGTGGGTCTAACTTTCACAGATTTATTTGCTAGTTTCTCCAATCTCTCTCACCTACCCTCAAGTGCTTCTCTTCCAGGGGAACCTTCCCTCTCGGTGACTGCAATCAGGCTGCACAGCCCTTTAAAAACCCATCTCTGGTCTTTTTCTTCCTCCACCAGCCAGTTCCTGGCCAGCTAAAGATGACTTGCAGCCCAATTTCTCAGCACCACAAAGCCTCTCCCCATGCCTTCTATATGCACCCAAGGAAGGAGATGAGTGTGACAGAGGTTGGCCACTCTGCTAACCCACCCGCTTTCCCTCTCTTTTCCCTGATCTGGTTTGGACCCTGGGTGCCCGTTATCCCCACCATGTTTCCACCTCCTTTTCACAGACACACACACACACATGTTTATTTTGCAATTTTTCCACTTTTGCAATGATCTTGCACTCCTAATCCTAGCAAATGTGGTGGGCCAACTGTAAATATGACTCAACAGTGTGATTTGCCAAAAATGCCAATGCCATCATAATCCACATCAACAGGAATTTAGTGTCCTTATCAAGGGGAGTATTAGCACCCCTCTGTTCTGCTTTGGTCAGACCCCACTTGGAATATTGTGTCCAGTTCTGGTCACGACAATTCAAGAAGGATATCAACAAGCTAGAATGTGTCCAGAGAAAGGTGACCATGATGATCATAGAATCATAGAGTTGGAAGAGACCCCAGGGGCCATCCAGTCCAGCCCCCTGCCATGCAGGAACACACATCAAAGCACTCCCTTTGACAGATGGCCATCTAGCCTCTGCTTAAAAACCTCCAAAGAAGGAGACTCTATTGCACTCCATTGAGGCAGCCTATTCCACTGCCAGACAGCTCTGACTGTCAGAAGTTCTTCCTGAGGTTCAGATGGAATCTCCTTTCCTGCAGCTTGAATCCATTGCTCCTTGTCCTAGTCTCAAGTGATCAAAGGCCTGGAAGCCAAGCCTTTTGAGGAATGACTGAAGGAGTTGGGTATGTTTAGCTTGGAGAAGAGAAGATTGAGAGGTTACTTAAAACTATCTTTAAATATCTGAAGGGATGTCATGTTTTCTGTTGCTCCAGAGATTAGAACATGAACCAATGGATTCAAATTACAACAGAGGAGATTCCATCTAAATGTTAGGAAGAACTTCTTGGCTGAGTAGAATAGACTGCCATGACAGAAAAGGGTGTGGACCCTCTATTTTTTGGCAGTCTTTAAGCAGAGGTTGGATGAGTATCTTTCACGAATGCTTTAATTAGATGTTCCTACATGGCAGGGGGTTGGACTAGATGGCCCTTGTAACCCTTCCAGCTGTAAGATTCTATCACTTTGCCTGTACCCTTCACTCCTTTTATAGCTGTCTTCCCTAGCCTTCCCTACTGAAGCTTCAGGGAGCCCTGGGATATTACCTTCTCCAAATGCCTTCTGGGAGCTCCATTTTGTTCTTCCTCTAGAGATCCAAAAAAAAAAAAAACAAACAGAGAGGAAAAAGGAGGTCCTGCTATTAGGTAAAATGAATGAGCAAGTAGAAAGGGCAGAAGGAAAGACTGAATGAGCACCAAGGAGGAGGGAAATAAATCCCACTGAGGAGAAAAAAGCATGGGGGAAAAAAGAGAAGGAAGAGAAAGTGCAGAAATAAAGAGAAAATTCCCAGGACAGACATGCAGACCAAGAAGTGTTTAACACTTCCAAAGCAGGGTACTTGTGTTGCCAGATTAGTAAATAAATTAGCCTGCCAAGGGAGTTGCATTTGCTGGGATGAAACACTGATAGAGAATAAGAGCCCCTTTTTCCTGTAGTAATAACAGAGTCTCTCTCTCTCTCCCTCTCTGCCTGTTTGCTTGCATCAGCCATAACCCATTCAGACATTGAGCCACATGCCCCCAAATTTAATAGCATTTTTGGTTGCCATCCAAACTGCTCTACAGAGTTTCAAACTGAAATTCTGAACCAGGGATGCAGGTTGGTAGAAGCAAAGAAAGGGCGTGACTCTCTCTCATCATCCTCAGCCTGCCACAGCAGCACCTTTCTCTCTCTTCCCTGAACCTATTACCATCCATATTTAGTGCAGGAAAAGAGCTTATTGGACACTGTAGCATGTGCAGAGTTGCTTATTTTTCGTGGGCTATACAGTGGCAGATGGATGGTCCCTGAGCATACTCCAATTGCCCCCTGATGCTGCCTAGCTGCCATT
>CAOKZL010004633.1:0-21504 GCA_948472985.1 Iguana delicatissima | reverse complement strand
ACATGTACTCAACCAATCTGGCTGTGATGTTTTGAATGAACTGAAGTTTCCAAACTTGGTAGAGGAAGCCCAATGTGTAGCACACACAAGTACTAGCCTTGAGGTTACCAGTGGATGACTACCATCTTTAAACTCACTGAGCTCTAGGAGTAGATGCAGATGGTATAACAGCCAAAGTGGTAATACACACTCCTGACACGTTGCATCTTTGGAGGAGCAGATCCAGGAGTAACCCCAAACTGTGAACAAAGTCCTTTGGGGAGTATCACTCCATCCAGGACATATCTCCAAACCTGGAAACTAGGAACTAACAGTAAATGCTTTGGTCCTGTCTGAATTCAGTTTCATTTTGTTTTCATCCCAACATCCTCCTTGTTTTATTTTTATGTATTAAAACATTCACTTCCCTATATCCAAAGACTTTTGGGCATCATTTTAATGCCATCATTTTAAAAGATAAATTTAAAACAGTGAAAGATATTTGCAGTTCAAAACCGTGAAACCACCCCCATGCTGCCTCTTACAAAAGACAGAGGAATTGAAACTATATATACAGTCAGCCCTCCATATTTGAGGTTTCACTTTTCCAGATTTGATTATGCATGGATCTTATTTGCTGTCACCTCCGCCACCTCCAACTGCCATTTTTAATAGGGCATGCAAAGCTTGTGAGACTGATAATGCAAATCAAGCTTGTAGTTTTCTGATTTAAAAATAAAGCTGTGGCAAGAGCGGTGGTGGCAGTAAGCCCCACCAGCCACCACTTCTGCTATTTTGAAATAATCCATGGTGGCTTGAAGATGGTGATCACAACTTTTTTTTGTGTTAAAGATCGGGCAGGGCCTAGAGTTATTCATGTTTTTCCCACTTTCACAGGTACTCAATCCTAGCAAATGTGGGGAAGAATACGACTATACATATAAATCAGACACAATCATTACATGTCCAAAGGTTTTTACAAAGTTTGTTTTAACTTGGTACCAGAATAAAACAAACATCAGCACCAGTTAGGTCTTGAAGGAGAGGGCATTCCACAGCCAGAGTGCTGTAAACAGCAAAACACCTTTTTCCAGGTTCTCAGATCATCCTATTGCCCAGTGGTGGGACACAAAGGAGGGCCCATCTTTAGAACAGCCCTCCCCAACCAATGTGGTCCTAGGTAATGAGTCCATAAGCCAACATGTGATGTGAGTAGGGTTCCCAAATCTACATCTGGACCATCTTTTCCAGTTCTCAGGGGAGGACTCTCAGGACAAGACCACTGTCTTGAAAAGTATGTGTGTATATATACATTTCCTCATTACTCTAGACCTGGTGCTCTTTATTTGGTTTGACTGCTGAATTTATCATGCTTAATTGGTATATTATAAGGAGCTCCCCCTTTTAATATCAACTTTGTAACATAACCCAAGGCCTGCCATGTGTCATCCAAGAGAATATCTCAGATTTTGGCTCTCTATTTTATGCTCCTGGCATAGTTCTGACTCGCAACCTAGGAGGAAGGATTTGGAGCTATAGTCCAACACATCTAGAGCACCCTAGTTTGGCAGAAGGTTAGGAGACAGATTGGAAACAAAATATCTGTCGAGGAAGGGGTAAAGGAGAGCTCTGGCTTCTATTTTCTGAGTTGGCTAGGCTAGACCAGGGCAACATGTTGCTGTTTTCTGTGTCACTTCTGAAAGCAAGGACATTTATATGTGTGTGTATATGCATGCATGGAGCTGACAAACTGCTTCGAAGTTTGGACACATCGTCCAAGTACACCCCCCAAGCTTACAGATGAAGACCAGGACAACATCTATCCATGCAAAATCAGGAATGTAGGTCAAGATGGCAAAAATTATTAATGAGGAAAAGTGTACAAGTGCCCATATGCTGGCAGCCAGTCAAGATTCATAGCTCTTCAATTAGAGTCTTTACAGCCATGACAAAGTTTACAACTGTTTGTCAGCCAGTTACCATTTTGCTTTCACAAGCCCTGAGTCAGTAATAAATTCAGAGTATCAGTCCAAAGGAGTATCCAGTAGCAAAGTCAGCACAAGGCAAGAGTGAAGGTTTCCAGGACAAGTCAGAGATTAGAAGTAGGATGTGTTGCTTCCACCAGTGATAGCAGTTGTCCAGGTCCCCATCCCCTCTCCTGATTTATGGGTCACAGCCTCCTCCAGCTGTTTGCCTAATTAATACATCTTCTCTATATGCAGCTATTCTGAGTCTTGTGGGCTTTCCTTTTTTATCTACACTGGCTGCAGTAAACACTGTCTTTTCATGTCTGTGTTGTGGCTGTCTGTCTGCCCTGGATTTGCCGGCAAAATGGTGATCAGAGGCTGTGGCCTACAAGTGGCAAAGGAAGGACGTTGACCACCTCAAAGTAAAATTTTACCCCCATGACTTTTCATTTAAATCCCCTACATTCTCAGCATTTCAGAGAATCAGCCACTGGAAAATCATTCATACCTAGACTTACATTTGCAGTTCTTCTACTTCTTTCATAATCGTCTTGGCTGCCCATTTGTGTGGTACGTACTTCCTGAAGGCTCAATTTAACATTTAAGTCACTGCAAAGGATTGCCAGGGTAATTCTTGTTTGGAGGGCAATGTCATCACTTTGCTTCACCTGTAGTGATACATCCTGGAAATATGTAGGGGCTGCAATTTGTTGTGGTCCCTAAAGATCTCTCCATGACAGCGCTCTCAAGGATGTAATATTGAGAAGTTTTGGGATATTAGTTTATGAGGTAATACTGCAAAACAGCACTGCTGCAACTGTTGGAGAAAGATAAGGCTATCCACAACACTGAGTGAATGATGTGGAAGTTCCTTTTTATACCTCTTCTCACTCCTTTGCGGATTCATTCTCAAGTGAATTAAAATGGAATGGAATAACATCCATTGATTTCTGTTCTTCCTTTTCTGAAATGACTGCACATCCCTAATAGAGGGCAGCTGCCCCAACTCAGTCAACACACACACGGATTTCAGCAGCAGATTCCTGAGGTCTTCTGCATATTTTCCTGTTTAAGGGATAAATGCATCTGAGTGGAGGAAGGATTTTTATTTACTAGGAGCAGTTGTATAATTTTTATTTTTTGAAGAAGAGTCACCCGGTTCACACAGAGGCCTAAGGAAGTGCTGTTATGACGTCTCATCTCAAAACAATGCTGTGCTACACACACACACACACACACACGGCCCAAAAAGAGTGCTGGATTTTCAGAGTGCTTTAGGTGCAGCTCCAGTTTTTAACACACTGCTCTAGCACACATTGTCTGGGAGCTAAGCAAACAGGGCAGAGAAAGGCAGTGGCAGAGAACTCAATAGTGTGTGTGGTCTTTTATTTGTTTTGTTAAGAAGAAGGCTTGGGGCTCATGGTGAGGAGCTAAAACGGATTATCTTCTATAGATAGGGAGCGATATTTTTTTTACCTTCCTCTTCAAATACCTTGTAGAAGCTTCAGGCTGGATAAATGACAACCAGCTAGCTAAATACAGACAGACAGAGAGAGAATTTAGGTAAGGGTGCTGGGACCTAAGGTGTCATTGGACTGCATTTCCCATTAGGCCTGAGACAGCAAGAACCAATCATAGAATCATAAAATTATAATAGAGTTTGGAGAAGTACTAAGGGGCCATTGAGTCTCAATCTCTGCCATGAGGAACACACATCAGTCCAGTTTCAAAGAAGGAGACTCTACCAATGAATCAGCTATCATCAGGCATCCCCAGTTCCATAATATTTGGAGCCACAAAGTTGTCTACCCCTGTTTTAGTATATGGTCCCTATCCCACCATCTACATACTCCATGAACATATCCTCCAGCCATGCTGGTTTGTCAGGGACAGTCGGGACTTCTAAAACATCTGATTTCATTCTCCTCCTCCATCCCAGTTACCCGGCCTACTTTTTTGAAATCGAGTTCAAAGTGCAAAAATGTTCAGTTTAATTAATTCATCAGGGAAGTGGAGGCTGTAAACATTGCCTTCTTGTAGGCTCAGGCAGAAGCAAATCCTACCTCATTAACTTTAGCAATCTTTAACCACAATCTTGGTGTTGCTCTAGTGCTGGTTTTCAGCTGTGACTTGCTGTCGGATATTGACTACTGGTATATTTTAGCCAACCTAAGGTTCAGCCAACTGACTGTGTGTCAGACACACACTTTCCTACATACTCTGGGACCCCCATCCCTTAGGAGTGCACACACTTACTTTGTTCAGGGGATTCTGGAAAACTGTAACCCAAAAATGTAATTTTGCCAAGCTCAACAAAAGACACAGAGAACTATTTCCTCTTTCTGTGCTAAGGTATTCCTTTGTTCAGTGGCCCTGCTTTTTTTAGTGCCAAAGCACATAATTACCAAAACACTGCAGGATACTGTGTATGTTATTGGTTTTGGGTAAATCTAGAAGTGGTCTGAAAGCATTTTCTTTGAGCGTCTTCAAGAGTGTAAAAGCCTCCTCCTTTCCCTCCCTTATTTTTGACAGCAGCAGAGCTCACAGATCATCTTGGTAATTCTCAAGGAGGTGTTTATGAAACAGATTTCCAGGCCAGAGAAATAAAGAGAGGCTTCAAGAATTTTATCCTGTATATTCCCGGGAGCCATGAGGGCAATAACCACAAGGCCAAGGTTTTATTATTTCTTCTTTTAATTGCTTGCTGTGCAAGCAGGCCCGTTTTTAATTAAGTGCTCTGTTTACTTCAGCTCTAATAATCACAGTGAATTTGGGAAATCTATTTTTTTTTTACTATGCAAGTACTGGCTTGCTGGCCTCATAGGAATGGGGTCACATCAGGGGGTTGTCTATTTTGGGGATCTGTTGCTTATGCTGAGCTATGGAGAAATTGACAATTATTATTGTATTTTTTTTTAAAAAAAAGCCTTCATGAGGTCTCAGAGCTGTTTGGCAGCTCTGGGTTAAACTCTGCCCTCGGAGTGCTGGCTGGGAACTCCATCCTTGGAGGTTTTAAAGGCAGAGGCTGGGGTGGCCATCTGTCCAGGAGTGCTTTGACTGCAGGTTTCTGCACTACAGGGCATTTGGACTGGATGGCCCTGTGGTCTTTTCCAACTCTATCATTCCATTACTCCTATCCCATTATGCAGGCTAGTCTTGCCAGTGCCCATGGCAGACTAACCTACCCACCAACATTTACATATGAAAACCCAGGTTCCATGTAAAACAATATCAGTAAGGTGGTCATGCTACAGAAGTTATTAATGAGGAAGAACATACTCAGCCAGGAGAGGCTGCAGCGCTGTTGCCTGCATCTACAGGAAAGAGCAAGTATTTTACCTCCCTTCCTCTGCACTGTCAGTTAATTGAGTACAGAATGCCTTCGTTTTGAACTCAGTTTGTAGCAAGAAGCTGAAGACAAGGGGGAGGTGAGAGGAGAGAGAGAAATTGGGAAGATTTAAAGCAGCTGAAAAAACTGTGGATGGCAGGAAGATCATCAATAGCATTGAGAATTAAATTGTATATTTCCTATCAGGTAGTAAGGCATCATAATTTTTAAATATTGCCGTGCTTCACAGTCCTTGGGTATTTTCTTGCCCTTTTTTTTTTTGGATGCATAACCTCTATTACTAAATTCTTCTGCAATGCTAGGTTTGGGCCTGAAGAAAAATTTCATAAGAGGGGAGTGTATCCTATTTGGAGCAGCAGTGCCCATTATGTCACTCCTTTAGTGACACGTGATAAAGATACTGGGACTCTGCCATTCAGAATTGGCTCTACAGTGTATGTGTGTGTGCTGTATGTTGTGTGTGAGTGTGTGTGTGTGAGGGAGGGAGTTCTAGGGGTTAAAGCCCTTTTCAGGTCCAAAAGTTACATTTTGGATCATAACACCCAGAATTCCCTGTGGCCAGTGGCTTTGGCTATTTGGAGATGTAGTGTCAAAAGGGAGAACATTTCTAGGCCATTTCCACACTAGTCTGTCTTATATAGTGCTATTATTCCACTTTCTATATCCTGTGGGTCCTGGTTTAGGGAGGGCTCAGAAAACCCATATTTGGAAGGATGTTGGAAGTGGAATAATAGCACTATAACAGGCTAGTGTGGTAAGACAATTATGTCTGCCTTTTACTCCCTTTGCCAGGCTCTTGATATACAAATTTTCCCCAAGAGAAATTCTGTTTCTCCAATTCCTAGCCGGAGTTTTGAATTTTAATGAATGACAGTGATCTGGCTTATGCATTATATTTTTTTTTAAATAAAGTTGAAATATCTGGTGTTTACATTACAGCCTGCTTGCTTGTGTGTCTTTGTGAAATTTCATTGCCTCTTCTTCAGTGCTTAGACTGAATTTATACTGTCTGTCTAGTTTTGTGAGATGGAGCTTGTGGCTCTAATCAATGCACAATTGCTGGCCCTTGGAATGCAGACTTCCACCAAGGAACAAAAGGGACTGAGTGATGATGGGAAAACAGAGAAAGAAAAGCCCAAAGGAAATCCAGGGAAGCCCAGCATGGCCTGAGTTTTAGATTCATTAAAGAGCTACGGTGTTGGGCTTTTGAATCAAAACTACCCAGCTGGGTGGCAGTTTTGACCCTGGTGTGGGCAAGCTATAAGGGGAAACTTCTGAAAAATAAACAAGAGCCCGCGTGTTTTCAGCGGCAAGCCCTGTGCAACCTAGTTCAGATGGGTCCAGTCACAGCATTATGCAAAGCACTGCCAGGCTGATAGGCTGTGGGGAGTAGGGAACCAAATACTGATTTCTCATCTCTTTTCTTCCCTTTGACAGCTGCATTATTTGACTGAAAGTTGTAAGAGAAGCAAGACTTCTGTTTTCGTGAGGGATACTAGCTTCCAGGAACTGAGGTTGCCTAGAATGAGACTTGCTCGGATTACTGGCTGTGCATGTTTTGGCAGTAAGAGCAGCTGCTTAATGCTGTGTTAGATAAATACTAGCAGCATTTGGGTGGTAACATAACCTCCAGCATTTCGCAGATGAGAAAGTGGGGATGTGTATGGCCAAGCATTATCAGAGTGTGATCAAGATGGCAAAGTTTGATAATGAGGAAGAACATGTAAGCTAGAAGATTCAATTTGCAGTTTACTTTTGGCTCATTTTACTGGGAAGGGCAAGATTCTGCTCCTCCTTGCCTTTTCTTCTACTGATTAAACTGAGGACAAACTAGTTTTGCATTTTGAGCTCAGTGCAGCAATTGTAGTAAGCCAGGACTAAAAGAGGAAAGTGGGAGAAGGAGAGAGAAACTGGAGCATTTTAAAGTAGCTGAAAAGCTGCTATGGCAGCATTAATTAAAGGGCCATTTCCTACTATCCAATCTGCATAGTAATGACTTCCACTTTCAACATCCTATGGAATCCTGGGGTTTGCAGTTTAGAGATGCTGCCCGGCCTCCTAAACTGTAAAACCCAGGATTCCATAGGATGTTGAAAGTGGAATAATCGCGCTATAAGAGGATAGTGCGGAAATGGCCAAGGACTGACCCACCAGTCAGGACAGTTGGAGGGTATGTGGTAGACAGGGTATGTAAAAATAATAATCACAGTTTTTCTCAGCTAGGGTTCTTGTGTTTGCTCAGGGATGTACTGTCAGAAAAAATGGTCAGTTGTGGAAATTTTTCTCCCCTAAGTGGAATCAAAACACAAGTACTTTGTTTTTGTTTTCATGTTTGTTGAGTCCCTGATTTTAACTGCACTTTCACAATCCTTGTTGATGTAAATTTCCCTATGGAAACGGCTTGGACATTTGTCCAATGCAGCAGCATTCTGCATTCAGTTTAACATTGCAGAGCTGAGTAGCACATGCAATTCCATTGCATAGCACAATTTAATAAGGAGTTCCAGCATAGTGTAGTGGTTTGAGATTGGACTATGACCAGGGTTCTATCTCATTGGCCATGGAAACCCACTTGGTTACCTTGGGCATGTCATATACTCTGAGCCCAGAAACCCCGTAAATAAGTTCCTTGCTCAGTAACCACTATAAATCAGAAATTACTTGAAGGTACACAACCACCACCACCACACATTGAGTATGTATCTATATGGTATTGATGCAGGTTCCTAGTCCTCCCTCCCCTTTTTGTGCTAATGGAATTTTTTCACAGAAAATCTGATGTGTGCAAAATTGTCAAAAATATGGGAAGATTCTTATCTTGCCTGAGTTACACAAGGAGGCTTTTGACATTCTTTATTTAATATGTGAAGCAAAAATTTGACTGCCCACAATACAAGGCAAAATTATGAAAAGGAGGGTGTATATATAATAAACAGCACCCTCTATATAGTATATGTTATATATATATATATATATACTGCTGCATTGTGAGCACTGCAATAATGTAGATTGTATGTTTTTATCCAACATGGTTTATGTTGTAGCTTGGGCCATAATTCAGTGATGGAGCATATGGTTTGCATGCAGACATTGTCATATTGGTTTCAGTATCTCTGTTTCAAACACACCCAGCATATATTTGGATGCAAAATGTGTCATTGGGGAAAGTGGTACAGCTGGAAGCTGATAGGTGTACAGTTGGAAAAACCAGACATATTTTATGCTTTAGAGACCATGTATCTTTGCAATGGAAGTCTATAACAGCACTAGCATATAGAAACCCTTGTAGAAGTTATTTATTATGTAGAAATTTTCAGAGATTATTATGAATCAAGCAAAAGTCAACGTTTGGGGAGTATTAATTCAGCTAGAGGCATAACCTTTTTGCTGACAGGTTTATAAATGAATTATTGCTGCATAGTAGCTAAGACCAACTGACTCTCCTACTGGAGTGTGGTGATGCAATAGCTAGAAACATGGAACAAAGCATGCTTAGTATTGTTAGGATTTTTATTTTTAGTGTGAGGTGCTTGGGAATTTGTGCAACTGAAAACTGCTTCAGAAATCCTTGCCCAACAGATACAGGTATCAGGTTATGGTTAAGACCTTCTCCCACTGGGTTTCTTACAGTGATCTGATTCAGGAATGTGGATAGATTGATCTGGGAGGGCCAGGCTTTTGGGCTACCAGGGCTATGAGATGCCTTGCCTGTGGTGCTATCTTGCCATGAAAAGGTAAGAGGGGAAAACTAGGAAAGTGATGGCAGTGGCCTAGAGCCTGGTCCTTCATTCTGAAAAGCAAGGACTTTGCCACTGCGGTTTTCCTCTTCCCTTTCTGGAGACAGGCATGGTTCTTCCACTTTGTAGAGAGATGAAAGTTTCTTTCCTTTATGCTTGTCATCTGTGTCTAGCTGAAGTTACCTTTCGGACACTGAATCACCCTTTCGGACACCTAAGATTGTAAACAAACTCAACATCAGCATTCCCCTTAAATATAAGTTTGGACTTGCAGGAAATTTATAATATAGGAGAATAAATATGCAGTTTTATAATACTTTTTAAATAAATTTATTAGACACAAACTTATAGTGATGAAGTTACACACTCTTTGTGGATATATATTCCAATCACATAGACATTCCCAGTCTAGGTTTATTGGATGAAATTCTACATGTGTGAGTCAGCCTAAGCAACTACCTTAGTTGTGCAGTTAAGCACCATTTCCTAGCCTAATCTCCCCAGGCCTACTTTATCGGCATCAGCCCAATGAAGGTGAGATGCTAGTGATAGGAGTGTAAGGACACTGTTCTATTTCCATCAGCCACCACCAGCTAGCAAGACTGTGCCAATCAGAAGCAGGACCCCATCACACTTTTTTGTTGCAGTTTCATGGCATGGCAAGCTACTGGAATGTGGACACTTCTTGCATTCCTAAGACCAGCTGAAATGCATTTCTCTCTTTGCGTGGCTGATGCCCAGGAAAGTAGGTCTAGGCTCACAGTTGCAGTCTGTGGCAATAGTGTAGTCACTCTTGCTATATAAGGCCCACCAACAGATCCTCTACTGTATTGTATTTTATACTTTACACATATGTAAGTCATACTCCAGACTGTATTCTTCTTTTAAGTACATTTCTCATAAGCACATGTTACTTGTACATTTCAGTTGTAAGGAAGTTGACTTACATTTCTGGTGCACTTAGTTTGACTGGTATTGATATGGCTTTAAATATTTACACAATATTTGGGTTATTGTGGCATCATTTGTCACAGATTTCCTATTTAGTTTGGGAACTTCATACATATATCTCCCTACAGAGAGCGATTTTCGGCGATATTTTAGCATTTCCAATGCATTGCATTAATTTATCATTAGTTATAATAATTGTTCAGAGAATAATAATCTCACTATCTGTGAATGTGCCTTTCAACGGGAATATATAAACAGTCAGGAAATTTTACCTTCTATTGTATAGGATCAACAAGCAGTGTAAAATATTGCTTTTTGGTTTAGTCCAGAGAGGGCCCCGCATGCCCACAGTCTAACAACGTTTAGAGCTATACAAAGGGATTCTCTCGTAGCACCTTTGAGATTTACTGAGAGAAAGGAGTTAATAGCATAACCTTTCATATACTTAGGCCATTTCCGCACTAGCCTGTTATAACACCATTCCACTTTCCACATTCTTCTAGAACTCCTGGAGTTTGCAGTTTCGGCAGTACAAGCTGGCTGGCCCCTCCAAAACTGCAAACCCCAGGATTCCAGAGGATGTTGAAAGTGGCAATCATCGCGCTATAACAGGCTGTAGTGTGGAAATGGCCTTAGTTCATTCATCCAGAGACCCATGCCATGAAAGAGACTGCATCTGCAAAGCTTATGCTACAAACTTCTTTTTCTAAATCTCACAGGTGCTGCAAGATCCAAATTGTATACTTATAGAGCCAATGTTGTTATGTCTTTGAATATAATATTTAAAGAGATT
The DNA here is from genome assembly GCA_948472985.1 of Iguana delicatissima. Classification (NCBI taxonomy): domain Eukaryota; kingdom Metazoa; phylum Chordata; class Lepidosauria; order Squamata; family Iguanidae; genus Iguana; species Iguana delicatissima. The sequence continues at coordinate 10,728 of CAOKZL010004633.1, read as the reverse complement.
TCGTTTATCAGTTTCCTACTCAGTCACAAGGCCTAGACCATTGCTTCTCAAGCAAGACTGTATCAGGGAGGTCCATCTGGTCTGCCCCAGGCTTCCTACAACCCCCTTTCCTGTATGTTATTTCCTCTTTTCTTATTCCACTGCCCAGCTGGGACATCAACATGGGCTTCTCCTGGAGAAACTAATTGCTTAAATCTCATTAAATCTCATTTTCTTTCTGCTTTGCCTTGGCTCACTGTGTTTTGTTTTGGCTTACTATTCAACCTGCATATCTATTATTTCCTGTCTCTAATACAGACAAATAATCTTTTAAAACTTTCAATTTGAACAGAGCCCCAACGGGACCTATTATTAGTGTTGTTGTTGTTGTTGTTGTTATTATTGTTAGCAAATCATAATGCATTTTCCATTACATCCTTGTATGGCAGTAAGAGTGGCATTTGCTGTGTAAATTTTCACAGAGGGTCACCAGCATTGAAAAGCAACGTTAAACAGCTGTTCTTTTAAACATAGGCACCCGTGGGGTGGCAGGGCTTGGAAGGAGTTAAATTTGGAATGTTTGGCTCTGCATTGCCAACCACTAAGCTTTGCCACGGTCTGACTCACTGCTCTAAGTCTTAGTAAAGGTCTTGGATGTTGATATGTCCCTATTACAAGTAAATACTACCACCAGGCATTTCTGCAGGTAGCTGATAGAAACTTCACACCAGACCACCTTAATCTCAGGGACCTCAGATGCTTTGAACTTCATATCCTATGATCCTTTTGTCCTTCAACATGTTATCTGGACCTGATGGGGAGCTGAAATTTAGATTACTGAGACCACCAGGTTGTAGGACTGACTGCCCTATGCACAAATGGAAACACTTCTCAATTGAAGTTAATCCAACAAAAAGGATCAGTTTCCACGTATAGGTTGTAACAGGCTATATAAATCTCAGCTCCTCTTTTTCAAGGCAAAAGCCATGTATTCACTTTACTATGCCCTCACAGAATCTGTCTTTCAGATTCTTAGGCCATTTACTCACTATGGCCCCATCCTGGCATGGCAATGATCTCGAAGGAATCTGCTAATGGCACAGTGCTGTATTCAACATCACAAAACCGTTTTCTGTCTGTCCCCAGCTGTTGTGATTGTGCGTTTAGACTATCATCCTGGGAAAAAAATCCAGAATAGGTCCCTTTTGCACAACCATCTTGATCAGCTGGGGGCATGTGGGAAGGACGGTTGCCACATCAAGGCGCTTTTTCCTCAGTGCAGTAGACAATTGCAGGCTGGGTGCACTGTGGAGGAAAGTGTGCCCTGGGTTGCTACAATCCACTGCAGCTGTCCAGGTAGATGGAAAGTATTTCACATACTCCTATTCCTCAGCAAAGGCACTGCTGGAAATGCACTTCTACTACGGGTTGGAACTGAGATAAAGGCTGAAGTTGCTCTTAGGATCTCTCCCATGGCCTCCTTCAAAACAAACCTGTCAAACTCATGAGAGAATGTTGGCATTGTGAGCATGAGCCACTATTATGAATTTTACTAATTGTGGTTAGTTTTTCTTCCAGCTGTCAGTTTTCCCAGTAGGTAGTTCGAGTACAAAAATCTCTATACCACTAGATTTTTTTAGCTGATGGGGGGAAGACATAGTGAATCTACAAAAATATTGCTGCTCTACATAGCATAGCCCATAATGAAGGATAATGGGAAGGCGCAGTTGAACAACATCTGGAAAGCAGCACATGGCCCATCTTGGGAGGGAAAGAGAGAGAGAGAGAGAGAGAGATGGAGAGAAGACCCAGCTGCTCAATCCCCTTTCAGCTGAAACCAGGTGGCTGTATTGCCAGTTAAATATCTTCAGCTAAGTCATCTCAGAACTTTGTTGTGAGGATGAAATGATGGTGATAGAGAAAGGGATAGAATGGAAGATGCTTGGAAAGGGCTGGGCTGGGAAGTAACCTGGCTGCGCTGTGGAAAGGAAAGGAGAAAGCTATTGCACTTCCTTCCGTCCAGCATGGAGGCTGGGTGTACAGTGTTGCAGGCTACAGAGTATCTGTCCTGGGAGGAGGTTTTTGTGTTTATTTTCATGTTCTCACAGCAACACCAGGAAGGTATCAAAAAGGGCCTTGGACTATGATGCAGCAGCCCAGAGTTCGAATTTCCCTCAGCCATGGAAACCCATTGGATAACCTTGGACAAGTCACAGCTGTCATCCTTCAGTAAGGAAGGCAATGGCAAACCCCCTCTGAACAAATCTTGCCAAAACCTCCCATGAATAGGTTTGCCTTAGGTTCACCATAAGGCAGCCATCAACAACAAATTCAGCTACAACTGAAAATAAATTCAGCCATATGTGTTTGTGCATGTTTAGTTTTAAGATAATATACCTAACAAAGGTAGGTTATAAGGACAAGTTCCAAAATCCAATCATGAGCTGTCTCCAGCCACTACTTTAAAACCCCAACCAATTTATGCTATGGGATTTCAGGTACCCAAAGCCAATTGTTTGTTCTTAAAGTATACCTATTTCAAATGCCAATGGCATATCCTCAGCAAGGGTGACTTGTTAAGTTCCCCATTGGACATAATGGGTGTTCTCTAGTTAGGACTAATAATTAAGTTTAGGCTTAAGACTTCCATGCCTTAATGGTAATTTTTCATGCAGGGTCCCAATCCTAATCAGGTATCCCCAATTAAAAGGAGGTTAACACTGAAGTGTCTTGCCAGTGTAGAGTAGGGACAGCAGAAGGCAGAGCAAGATTTACTGGGTACATCTCCCTTCCTTCAAAGTGTGATTGCTTAGAAAATAACACTGGAGGAAAACAAGAATTTTGGTATTGAAAGGATTTAGCAGAAGAGTTTGGTGCTGGGCTCAAAGGACCCAGATAGTCTCTTTTCTTTGAATTCCTGCCCCACACAAGATCAGATTGTTACCCTGTAATTTGGGGGTCCCGGAGGGGTGCTCAGGAACCAAACAACAACAAGATGGGGAAATTAGCTGCAGTATCTTGGCTAATGAGGTGGAGAGGAATCTCATCCTATGTATACCAGTTCAGGTCAGTGAGGAGTCAAGCAGTTTCAAAATAACAGCATTTTATTAAACACAAAATAATAAAAACACAAGCATACTCCTAACTAGAAAAGCTATAATTTGGGGAATGGGAATACCTCACCTGTCCAAAGTTCCTGGAGAGCACCAGTTGCAAGAGGACAAAACTCGGCGTGGGGGCGAGGAATCTGTGGACCAGCCGCAGTTGAGGTGAGGAAGAGGATCCAACGGGAGCTTCAAGTGATTTCTACAAGCCATTTTCAGCAAGGTCCTGAGAAGAGTTCCAAAGAGCTCTCAGAACGGGGGATTTTTATAGCAGAAAGAACGACCGCAGGGGCCACTCTGGTCTCTGGTGATAATATAGGTTTTGGGCTGGAGACAAAGCCTCCCAAAGGCTCAGAATTTACATGATTGAATTATATGCCAAATTGACAATAGATGGCCATATGTAGATGAGGCTAGCTTGGCCATTGCAGCTTGCCTCAGGCAGAGCTCCCTCACTGTGCATTTGAAGTTGAGGTGTTTGCGTCGGGAATATGCAAAGCATCTGGCAATATCTGGTGTTTTAGTGAGAGCAACAAGTATCATCCACGTGGTAGTTCGCGCTTGTTCGGCGGGGCCTCACAAACATCTTGGCTGGTGGCAGAAGGTTGGTTACCATATACCTAAAAATGATATCTTTGTTTCACCAAAGACTACACCAGATCGGAGTGGTAAGAAAGCATCTGGTGCCTTTTTAGGGGAGACCATCGATAAATATCAGGTACTGCAGGCTATATAAAATAGGCACAGCAGAGAGAAGAGACACTGAATTGGAAATGCCTCACGTTATTCTTGAGAAAAATGGTATCAAGATCCTGAAGCCTGAAATCAGCCTATTACTGAGTTAACAATACTGGGTTAGATGAGAAATAGTCAGAATTCTATGTAAGTAGTTTTCTGGTATCTGAAGGTTCAAGATGCTAAAGCTAAGTATTTCTGGATCTGGTAAATAATTGAATGGTCTGTATTTCCAAATGATGCTGTCTTGGATTGAAAAATGATAAAAGAGAAAATGGGATTAAATGTGCTTCTTCCATAGTACTGATCTTAAAGTAATGTTTCGCACAAACCCTGTCTTGACTCCCATCGTGTGTGGAAAATTGTAGATTTTTTAAAGGAAAAGAAAGCAGAATTACATAGGTAGTCTGAGACGTTTTGGTCTATTTTATTTCACAAAAGAGGGAAAAGAAAGCAAATTAACTTCTCTCACTCACTCAATCCTATTACGTCCACTTTTCCTTTTTCTACAACAGTAAGGGGGCTGGAAAGTGGTCTAGGGGCCCCATCACTACATCCATGATTTAACAATATATTTCAGTGGATATAACCAGTAAAGTTCTCAGCTGCCATAAGGCTAAACTCTTTATGCATTGGCAAAAGATAAAAGCTTGAAGTATTTCCTCACCTTACTCGTCTGCACCTCTTGCTATTCTGCCGTGCTGACCTTTTATACTGCTGGAAAGTTGCTCAAAAAATTCCTGTGCAATTTAGCAATACAAGAGGCTTAGTTTGACTTATTTCATGGAAGTGCATTTAGGGCCAGTTTTTTTTTTTTCCTCCTCTCCTTCATCAACCTGCAATAGGCTGTAGATAATCTGTTTATAAATAAAGTGGCATTTAATAATGATGATGGCGATGAACAGCCATGATGATGCCTTTTTTTTTATTTAAAAATTGGGTCTTCTCAAGGAAACTGGCTGAAACTCACTCAGGGAGCCAGCATGGTGTAGTGGTTCTTTTAATTATTTTTTATTTAAAAAAAACAAGAACAAACATTATTCTGCATTGCTCTTAGACCACTGAAAGAAATAATATCATATCTTCACAAACAAAAGCAGGTGGGACAATGATACTACAATAGTTTAGTCAATAATAAACAATTAATCATTAAATATAAATGCAATAAAATAGAATTCAACCACGTACTTAAAGTTAGAGTACTAAACTTTAAATTTGTCCGCTTCCCCTGTTGGATATTAAGTATTGAATATGTATAAATATATTTTCTTACTGGAATTCTTTGTACACATTTAAAGGTGTCAATTACAGCCATTCCTGACCTTTAACCAAATATCTTAAATTTGCCTGATTATTATTAATTGATAAGCCAGATTTTTAAAAATCAGACTTCTGAGAAATTTATATAATTCTATTTGGGTATAACTCTCAATTTCTCAACCCTTACTATCTATTTGAATTGTTGAAGAGGCTGTACTAGCAGTTACAGGGGCCTGGATTGAATTTTTAGGTGCAGTGGTTTGAGTGTTAGATCATCACCCTGGGGAAGGCAGAGTTCAGTTCCACACTTGGCCATAGAAAACCCTGGAGGTGACCTTGAGCACACCACAGACTTTCAGTGCCAGAAAGTCTGTGGAACAAGCACATCCACCTCAGAATTATCCTTAAGTTGGAGATTACTTGAATGCACACAACAAAACAACAACAGCCCAATCCTACTGGGAGACAGCCCAGATAGTGGTTTTAGCATTGGACTATGACTCTGGGAACAGGCTTCAAATTGTTCAGCCATGAAAACCGTGGTTTGTTTGGGGTCTCCTCAGCCTCAGAGGCAGGGCAAAGGCACACCCCCAACCTTGCCAAGAAAACTCCATGGGCAGGTTTACTTTAGGTTTGCCATAAAGAGGAGCTATCCAAAGCACAATACAGCAACCAACAACAGCAACAAGGCTGTTTCCATTGTGTACATTAAAACTACCACGGTTCCAACGACCAATAACCAACATAGAAAGCATATGATGGAATAAAAGAAGCCATAAACTTTATTTTTTACAGCTATGGAAGTTGTCAGCATGGATCTAGATCCAAGCATCAATCAACCTGCCTGCTGGCCAATAGACACCAACAGAGCCCAGCCTCTCAGAAATGGCAGATGTGGGCATAAGTCACTGCATGTTCCCCTGAGTGAGAAAACCCACCCATCCCCAATCTGGGCACAACCCTGTTCACTCTACATTCCCAAGTCCCAGAACAGGTACCTCCCACTCCAATCCTGACAGCTACACAGGCCTTGTTTCTGGCAGGCAGTCCCACTTGTAAGCTGCCCACAGTTATGATTCTATAAGCTCAGATTTCATCATAACTGTGGGGCAGCTTTTACCGTGGGACTCCTGCCAGAAACAAGGCCTGTGTAGCTGTCAGGATTGGAGTCAGAAGTGTGTTTTCTTATGGGACCTTGGGAATGTGAGTGAACAGGGTTGTGCCCAGATTGGGGATGGGGTGGGTTTTCTCACTCAGGGGAACATGCAGTGACTTATGCCCACATCTGCCATTCTGAGAGGCTGGGTATGTTGGTGTCTATTGGCCAGCAGGCAGGTTGATTGATGCTTGGATCTAGATCCATGCTGGGGCCAAACTTTCCATAGCTGTAAAAATAAAGTTATGGCTTCTTTTATTCCATCATATGCTTTCTATGTTGGTTATTGGTCGTTAAAGTTCTGGTAGTTTTAATGTACACAATGGAAACAGCCTTGTTGCTGTTGTTGGTTGCTGCTGTTGTGTGCCTTCAAATTGTTTCCTACTTATGGCAAACCTAAAGTGAACCTACCATGGAGTTTTCTTGGAGGTTTGTTCACAGGGGGTGTGCCTTTGCCTGCCTCTGAGGCTGAGAGAGTGCGACTTTCCCAAAGCCAACCAGCGGGTTTCCATGGCTCTCTAACAAGAATTTGAAGCCTGTTCCCAGAGTCATAGTCCAATGCTAAAACCACTATACTGGGCTGTCTCCCAGTAGGATTGGGCTGTTGTTGTTTGTTGTGTGCATTCAAGTAATCTCCAACTTACGGTGACCCTGAGGTGAATGTATCACAGAGTTTTCTGGGGCTGAAAGTGTGTGGTGTGCTCAAGGTCACCTAGGGGTTTCTATGGCCAAGTGTGGAACTGAACTCTGCTCCCCAGGGTCATAGTCTAACACTCAAACCACTGCACCTAAAAATTCAGAAAGAATGGGCCCCTAATGGAAAGACTTGCTAGTACAGCCTCTTCAACAATTCAAATGATGAGTAAGGGTTGAGAAATTGAGAGTTATACCCAGATAGAATTATATAAATTTCTGAGAAGTCTAGAATGTTAAAAATCTGGCTTATCAATTAATAATAATAGGGCAAATTTAAGATATTTGGTTAAAGGTCAGGAATGGCTGTAATTGACACCTTAATGTATAGAAGAATTTAGGTAAGAAATATATTTATACATATTCAATACTTAATATCCAACAGGGAAGCAAGCAAGTTTAAAGTTTAGTACTCTAACTTATACGGTGACAATTCTATTTTATTGCATTTATATTTAATGATTAATTGTTTATTATTGACTAAACTACTGTAATATGGTGTCCACCTGCTTTGTTTGTGAAGATACTGATATTATTTCTTTCGTGGTATTAAGGCAATGCAGAGAATAATGTTTGTTCTTGTTTTTTTTAAATAAAAAATAATTAAAAGAACCACTACACCATGCTGGCTCCCTGGTAGGATTGGCCCAGTTTCCTTCAAACCAATTTTTAAATAAAAAAAAAAGGCATCATCATCACTGTCATCGCCATCATCATTATTAAATGCCACTTTATTTATAAACAAGTATTGCTCACCACCTATTCAGGCCTTGTTGAAGGAGAGGAGAAAAAAAAAAAACTGGCCCTAAATGCACTTCCATGAATGAGTCGAACTAAGCCTCTTGTATTGCTAAATTGCACAGGAATTTTTTCGGGCATACTTCCAGCAGTATAAAAGGTCAGCACACAGATAGCAAGAGGTGCAAGCATGAGGTGAGGAAATACTTAAGCTTTTATCTTGTTTCCAAATGCGTCAGGATTAAGCCTTATGGCAGCTAAGAACTTTACTGGTTATATCCACTGAATATATTGTTAAATCATGGATGTAGTGATGGGGCCTTTATACGGTTCCACCCCCTTACTTGTTGTAGAAAAAGGAAAAGTGGACGTAATAGGATTTAGTCAGCGAGAGGGAGGGAGAGACATTTGCTTCTTTTCCCTCTTTGTGAATAAAATAAATCAAAACATCTCAGACTACCTATGTAATTCTGTCTTTCTTTCCTTTTTTTAAAAAATCTACTTATTTTTCCACACACGATGGAGTCAAACAGGGTTTGTGCGAAACATTCTTTAAGTCAGATTGCTGTGGAAGAAGCACATTTATGATCCATTTTTCTCTTTTATCATTAAATGCAAGACAGCATCCATGGAGGTCCCAGAAGTCTCCCATTCAATTATTTACCAGATCCAGAAATACTTAGCTTTAGCATCTTGAACCTTCAGATACCAGAACTTACCTTACGTCAAGTCTGACTATTTCTCCATCTAACCCAGTATTGTTAACTCAGTAATAGGCTGATTTCAGGCTTGCAGGATCTTAGATGCATTTTTCTCAAAGAATGACGTAAGGTATTTTCCAATTCATGTCTCTATGTCTCTATATCTGTATATAGCCTGCAGTACCTGATATTTATCGATGGTCTCCCCATCTAAAAGCACCAGATCTTGTTACCACTGCGATCTGGTCTGATCTTTGGTGAAACAAAGATATCATTTTTGATATCATAATTCGGCCTTCTGCCACCAGCCAAGTGTTTGTGAGGCCCCGCCGAACAAGCGCGAAGCTAGGCGTGGATGATACTTGTTGCTCTCACTAAAACACCAGATATTGCCAGATCCGCTTCAGGGGGAGACCTCCCGACACAAACACCTCAATTTCAAATGCACAGTAAAACAAAAGGACTCTGCCTGAGAGAACACTCTGGCGAGCTAGGCACTTAATGGCCAAGCTAGCCTCATCTACATACTGGCCATACTATTGTCAATTTGGCATATAATTCAATCATGTAAATTCTGACCTTTCCGTAAGCTTTGTCTCCAGCCCAAAACCTATTGTTCTCACCAGAGACCAGAGTAGCCTGCTCTGTTGTTCTTCTCCCTATAAAAATCCCCCGTTCTGAGAGCTCTTTGGAACTCTTGTCGGACCTTGCTGAAAATCACTTGCTGAAATCACTTGAGCTTCCTGTTGGATCCTCTTCCTCACCTCGCTGCCGCTTGGTCCGCAGGACACCTCCCCTCGGCCCCCACGCCGGGTTTCCTCCTCTTCAACTGGTGTCTCCAGGACTTCGGACAGGTGGCGTATTGCCCATTCCCCAAATTCTCTTTCTTTCCTTTTCTAGTTAGGAGTATGCTTGTGTTTTTATTATTTTGTGTTTAATAAATGCTGTTAGTATTTTGAAACTGCTTGACTCCTCACTGACCTGAACTGGTATACATAGGATAAAAGATCCCTCTGCGTTGCCCTGCCCCTCATTAGCCAAGAGAGTGCTCCAGCTAATTTCCCCATCTTGCTTGTTGTTGTTTGGTTATTTGGGTGCCCCTCCCGGTACCCCCAATTTACAGGGTAACAATCTGATCTTGTGTCAGGGGCTAAGAATCAAAGAAAGGGGATCCAGAGTACTTGCTCAGCCCAGCACCAGAACTCTTCTGCTAAATCCTTTTATACCAAAATTCCTTGTTTTCCTCCAGTGTTATTTTTCCTAGCAATCACACTTTGAAGGAAGGGAGATCTACCAGTAAATCTTGCTCTGCCTTCTCCCTGTCCCTACTCTACACTGGCAAGAGCGCTTCAGTGTTAACCTCCTTTTAATTAGTGATACCTAGGACTGGATTGGGACCTTCTACATGAAAAATTACCATTAAGCCAATGAAGTGTTCAGCCTAAACTTAATTATTAGTCCTAACTAGAGAACACCCATTATGTCAATGAGAACTTGACAAGTCACCCTGTTAAATGCCATCTATTGAATGGGTCTACTTTAAGAACAAACAATTGGCTTTAGGTCTTCCGATCCATAGCATAAATTGGTTCCATTAGGTTGTAAAGTAGTGGCTGGAGACAGCTCATCAATTGGATTTTCAAAGTTTGTTTATAACCTACCTTGTTAGGTATATTATCTTAAAACTAAACATGCACAAAACACATATGGCTGAATTTACTTTTGGTTCCTAGCTGAATTTGTTGTTGATGTGTACCTTATGGTGAACCTAAGGCAAGCCATATCATGGGAGGTTTTTGGCAAGATTTGTTCAGAGGGGGTTTGCCATTGCCTTCCTCTGAAGATAACAGTGTGACTTGTCCAAGGTTATCCAATGGGTTTCCATGGCTGAGGGAAATTCGAACTCTGGTCTCCCAACATCATAGTCCAAGGCCCTTTTCGTACCTTACCTGGTGCTGCTGGTGTCGCATGGAGATCGCACGAAAAACCTCCTCCAGGACAGAATTGTCTCCCCTGCGCGCCTCTGCACACCAGCTCCATGCTGGACGAAGGAAGTGCAATAGCTTTGCTCCTTCCTTCCACAGCGCAGCCAGGTACTTTCCCAGCCCAGGACAAACAGCCCTTTCAAGCATCTTCCATTCTTGATCCTTTCTCTATCACCATCATTTCATCCTCACAACAACTCTGTGAGATGGCTTAGGCTGAAAGATGTTGACTGGCAATACAGCCACCTGAGATGTTTTTCAGCTGAAAGGGGATTGACAGCTGGGTCTCTCTCCATCTCTCTCTCTCTCTCTCTCTTCCCTCCCAAGAGATGGGCCATGTGCTGCTTTCCAGATGTTGTTCAACTGCACCTCCCATT